>VXAZ01001524.1:2997725-3058125 GCA_013399875.1 Gymnorhina tibicen
CGGCCCGGGGTCCGGCCGAGCGCTCGGTGCCGCCGTGGGCGCGGGGTTGTTCGGGCAGGGAGGGCGCGGGGCACTCGCGGGCAGCGGGGCCCGGCGGCGGCCGCCCCTGAGGCGCGGGTGGGCCGGCGCTGGTCTGCTCGTGACCGCCCGGAGGTGCTGAGGGCGGCCGCGTGGGGTGCAATAGCTGGGACGGGAAAAAGCATCTGGAGAGCTTACCAGAATTTATGAATATCGGGAGAGGAGGCGCAGACAAGGTGTGGCCAGTCTCTCTTCCGTGGTGCCAGGACAGGGGGCCACGGGTACAGTCTGAAACACGGGAGGGTCTCTGAGACCATCAGAAGCGCCAGATGTGGAGGGAAGGTGCCCGAGCACTGGCACAGGTGCTGCAGAGAGGCTGTGGAGTCTCCGTCCTTGGAAGCATTCAGAAGATATCTGGACATGGGCCTGGGTAGCTGGCTCCAGGTGGCCCAGCTTTAGCAGGAGGTTGGTCCAAATGACCTCCAAAGGCCTCTTCCGACCTCAGCTGTTCCACGATAATGAGCTTTAAGTCAGTGAAACTGTAGTGCCTATTAAACCACCACTGCCATTCGAAAAAGAACTTGCTATTTGTAACATCCATAATAGCAAAGTAGTGGGATTTGCTGCACTGTTTTTTCTTGACATTAATACAAGTTGAATGAGTTTTGAACAGTAAAACTGAGCAAGGGAAGTTTTGTGGCATTAATTCCATGCTTCTGTATGATGTTTGTAAACAGTGATCCAGGGTCATGCCATACACTATGTAACAAGTACAGTGAGAACTCCAGTGAGACAGTATGTCATTCATACAGCAATTCCCCTCTTCTGTTACTTCTATTTTGCATTGGGAAGTTTGGGTGAATTTTGGATGAAATGCTGGAAATAGTTGAAGTTGATAAAATTAAAGAGAGCTATTTCATTGAAAAAAATGGTGCAGATAATGCAACAAACATTATTTCAAGACAATAGGACAGTAAAAAGATCATTATTGTAGGAAGTGTTTATAATTATGTTTTTAAAACCATGTGACCTGTTGTTTTGTGTTTTTTTTGTGTTTTGCTTGTTTGTTTTTTTTAAACAGGCATTTCTTAATCAGCTAAAATGGTTTTAAAGAAGAAGAAGGAAATTCAGGTGGATGCATTCTTTCTTGATCATCATCAGCGTGAAAAACTTCAGAGTAAGTAGGGTGTTTTTTCTGAACTAATATGTGATTTCTTTTGCCTTTGAATGGCTACTGAAACTGATCTGGTTTTTGCTTGTTATGTTTTATTTCTAGTGGTTTTGGTTTGTGAGTTTTATGTGTGTTTGCTCTGCTGTGATTTGTTTTTATTTTGTAATGACAAAGACTTCTTACCTCGGCAGAGTTAAAAAAATCCTTTGGAGCATCGTGGCTTTAGTTTGAAAATCCTTTACCTTGTTTATCTTTGGTGTGAAGGTAGTAGAAGGTCCTACTTGTGATCCTACTGGCGGGCCTGTAATTCAGTGATATCTGATGTTTCAACCTTAATATGTGGGATAACACTGAGTTTCCAAGAGTCACGGAATGATTGAGGTTGGAAGGGTTCTCTGGAGGTCATTTTCTCAGTCTTTGTGTTTTTCTGTAGTTAACTTGTTTTAAAGCTACTGTTCAAATGGTGTTTTGGGGGGATTTTTTTGTTTGTTTGAGAGAAACTTCCAGTGATATTTACTGTAAAACCCCAAACCAAGTAATACTAGATTTGTATACTAAAGTTACTATGAGGTAGCACTGGTAAGGTCCCACCTGGAGTGCTGCATCCTGTTCTTGGCTCCCCAGTACAAGAGTAATATGGACATTTTGGAGAGACTCCAGCTAAGGGCTAAGATGATGAAGGGCCTGGAGCACCCCTTCTATGATGAAAGGATGAGAAAGCTGTGACTCAGGCCTGGTGAAGAGAAGGCTCGGCGGATCTCAGCAATGTGTAGAAAATACCTGAAGGGAGGACAGAAGGGAGGCAGAGCCAGTATTTTTTCTGTGCTGAACAGTGATAGGACAGGAAGGCACAGGCACAAACTGAAAGATTCCCTCTAAACATCTTTTTTAATGTGAAGGGAAACACTTTTTCAATGTGCTGGTGACTGAGGACTGGCACAGCTTTCATAGGGAAGTCAGGGAGTCTCCAGCCTTGGATGTATTCAGAAGCCATCTGACCATGGTCCTGGGAAGCCAGCTCCAGGTGACCCTACCTGAGCAGAGGGCTTGGACCGGATCACCTCCAGAGGTCCCTTCCAGCTCAGCCATGCTGTGATTTTGTGAAAGTGGTCTTCATACTGCAGATGAGGCCTACGATTGTGTTCCAGTGAAGCTGATTTTTTTCATTTGTTAGGAAAAATAGTTGTCTTAAGGTGTTGTAAGGTGACTTAAGGATTTGTGGCACCAGTGGGTTTACTGGAACTGGAAAAACCCCCAAGAATTTAGCAGTCATTTCTTCTTACTGTAAATCACATATTATTTACACTGCTTATTGTAATTACTTCATAAAAAGATCCTCTTCTTCCAAATGTAGGGTTTTCAACGGCTGAAGAGCAAAATCTGGCATCTTTGCTTCTGCACTGTGCACAGCTGAGAAATGGCATCCAGCAGATCCAGTGTATGAAACAGGTAAGGTTTCACTGTTGTTAGTGTGTCCTGTGCACTGTTAATGGCAAATACTGCTCTAAAATAAACTTCTAATGTTTTGTACATTCCTGGAAACACAGGAAAAGCAGTTGCACATGCATCAGGTATAAATGTAGTTCTAGTACTTAATTAGCAAGGGCCACAGTTACTGAAAATGGTGGAAGGCAAGTGACACCAGGTCTCCCATTTTGTATGGATTTTTTTTTGGTTTTAGGGGTGTTCTTGGAACATTATTTAAAACTTGAAACTCAACAGGAAATGCTAAAGACGGGACAGTTTTGCACCATATACTTGGATGAGAGGGAAATCTGCCAGAGTTTTTTGTTCATCATGTGTTCTCTTGATTATAGATTATGCCATTGGTGAAGCAGGTGGATCAGAACTCTGCAGGTGATCCCATGGTTAAAGCTTGTTTGGATATTTTGGGAGAGACATATTTTTCACTGGGTGCAAAGAATCCCTTGAAGAAAGTATTAGCAAGGTAAAAAATTGAGTAGTAAGCCTTTATTTTTTTTAAAGTACTTTCCTTACCTGTAAGTCAGTACTTTGTCATTCACTACAAACTACTGTAACTTAATTCCTAAAAATTTGCAGTACTAATACATGACTGTGTACTGTTTTTCTTTCTTGCTTAGTTAAAATCTTAATTATAAATAAGGTATCATTAGATCAGTATCTTCAATGTGAAGCATTATTTTGATCTGTTTCATTATTGGGAAGACAACATAGCATGTAATTAGCAGTTTGAACTTTAAAATCCAATGTTAGAATGGAAATTTAAAATACAAAAATCTCAGCTTTGTCAGGAGAAGACAGTTCAGAGGAATCTGAACTGAACTGTGGTTTCTTGTGCCTATTTTTATTGCAATTAATTTTTTCTTGCACAATTACTGCTGTATTTCTTTAGTGAATTTATTATAGCGTTAGCACTTTTTAAGATCTGGTGCTTAGCTGCCTTCCTTTCTTTGTGTGAAAACATTCGATGTCCTGCTGACATGCAGGGCTTCCATCCCGTATTTGATTGTGGCCACCCCAAAGCTGTGCACCCCTTTGACAGGTTTTCTAGTCGCAAGCTGAGAACCTGCATGTTAATTTTAAAACAGATGATGTTTTCATGCAGGAAGAAACATCTGTCTGTGTATTGGGGTTTTAGCTGACGTGGATTGTGGTGCAGTGGATGTTCACCACCTCAATAAAAGCAAACTAAATGTGCTGTTTCTTCATGTTGCAGCTCACTGAATGGTCTTCCCGGACATTTGATGATGTCAGCTGTGCAAAGCTTTGTGCACTGCCTTCGGGAAGAGCTGAAAACCACAGATGTGTATTTGTACAGAAAAGTACTGGACAACCTTGCTTCCTGTATGGAGGACTTCAGCTTAGGTACGGTGGCATCAAATGTCTTCTGGTTAAACTTGCTCAGCACTGGTTTGCACCTCAGTGCCACAGCTGATAGTAATGTTTGCAGTTATGGAAAATAGATAGTGGTGGCTAGTATTCAGTAGCTTAAATGTATTTTCTTTCCCCTAGGTAGAGCCTGTATTAAGAACCTGTTTGAAGAAGGTAAAGTCACATTTATAGTAAAATAAGCTCCACTGCACGTTATTGGGGGAGGGGTGTGTGTGAAGAAGTGACATGAAGTAGGCATGAATATCTATCAGATCTGATTTCTTCCTGTTAATTTTCAATAAACTAGTATCCTCACGTGGTACTTTTTTGTGAAAGACAAGACTGTGGTTTATACCTTTAATTTCCAGGGGTCAGTTTTGCTTTATTGGGCAACCCCTGATTTAAATCTGAGTACCAGTGAGTGATTCTGGTAGGGAAAATCAATATCTCACAGGGTTGGGCCAAGTGGGTTGGAAACTTGTTTTGTACCAGGTTGTTGCAAAACAGCTTGAGATTTTGTTTTAGCATTGCTGGTTTTTGTCTGTACTGAAATATCAGTTTAGTTTGTTGGTGGAATGGAAGAATCACCACTATCTGGATAACTATTCATTGTACCTGGGTATGAGGTGTACGTGTGATTGCTTTGCTGGAAATTTTCTGTTTTATTTCTCTTGTAAGGCAATTCATACCATAATTATTTTCACTAGTTCTTCAGTTTCTGCAGAAGTCGCTGCTTGACATACAGGAAGAAAACAGGCAAGTGAATTCAATAGAAGCTCTATTTTATCTGGTTTTATTTCACTCTTGCAAGATAATTTGGTTTGGTTTGGAATATCACTTTGATAGCCATACATTGATGAAAGATGGGAATATCATTGATATTGCAGTGATGCAGATTTTAAATTAAAAAAAAGCTGCTGAATAATTTTTGTGGCAATATGATGATATGAGAGAGGTAAGGCACTGATACTGTTAGAGCTACTACTTCTAAGGGAGGCCTTTGAGTTGGGGTTTTGCTATCTGAATTGTGACTAAACAGTGTAATTACCACATGTAAAATTCAGGTAGAGTAAAACTTTCACGTTCCATGAGTGTTTAATTCAGTATTGATAAACTTGACATTTTCCAGCATTGCATAAAGCGAGGCTTCTTCTCTGTGGTCTCTCATTGTGTACTCAGAGGAGAAGGGTACTTAATTAAGTGTTTTGTTTGAAAGTTCTGATATTTTCTGTCTTCTTGTTGGAAGAAAGTCAGATCATAGAAATTTGCTTTGTGCATGGAGGAACTACTTGAAAAGTTAGAAAAGAGCAGCGCTGCGTTCTGTTGGCCTTTTTGGAAAGTTTCTGGAAAAGTTCGGCTCTGCTCAGGCAGAATCACATGAATGAAAGTTTGTCACAGGAACCTGCAGAAAGTGTAGCAGAATTTGTCATTTTTGTTTGTTTACTTCATTTGAACAGACTGCCCTTGAGTCTGCTCCTTGTTTTCTTGTATTTACATATCTGATCAACTCAAGCAATACATTAGTTTTTACCATGAATTCTATCTAAAGTTGGCAGAATATGGTTTTCTGGGGATGGTGAAGAATGGTTTTAATTTCCTTTTTGTGTGCTTGCTTGTTTGTTTTTATTTCCACAGAAAGAATAATGGAAATCGTATTGTTCAGACTCAGCTGATGCACGATTTACTGATAGCCATTAAAGTTTCAATGATGCTTATACAGAAATTACAAGAAAATATCCAGGGATGTCTTTGGAAACACAATGAATCTTCTGTTTGGCAGAGTATGTGTAGTTTACTGAAAAGTTCCACAAACTTTTTAATGGATGGTGAGTTTAGTAACGTTCAAACACTAATATTTTTATTAACTCAGTCTTGTTGTCTTTGTAGTAAACAACCTGCATGTATAAAAATCTTAGTTTAGCTTGCATGGAAATTGAACTGCTGAGATGAATGGGAGTGGGAGCAGTAGTTGGTTTTTTGGCAAGCTACGATTTGTAGATTGCAGTTTTAGAGTGTACAGTTTAACTTGTCCCACTACAAAAACCAAGGTTAATGCTGTTATTAGTAATTCAGAAACTAACAGAAATGCTTTTGAGAGTCACCAAATGTCTGTGCCTACCAGAAATATCTACACTTCTATGAAATACGCTGTCAGAACTATTTATGGGCACACCATAAGTAATAGTGTTTTCTTCTCATACAGACTTTTTTGAACAGTAGAATTCAACTCGTGACAGTAGGCTCTGCCACAGCCCTCCTTGCCTTGGTGGGCAGTACTGTGTTTTCTTCTGTTAAAGGTTTTAGCCGTTTCTTATTATGCTGGATCATAAAGGTATTAATATTTGCTATCCAGGTGGACACTACAGATTTGTGATTATACAACTACAAGTAGTCTAGCAAAATCCAATACCTTCTTTTATAATTCTGATACGTAGTTCTAGCACACCGTGTTTGCTCCATTCTAATGTAACATATCTCTGCTGTGTAGCAACGCTCCTGCAGACTGTTCAGACTACCTCAGGACTGGCTGTTATCCTGTTTACCAGAGCTATGTATGAACCAGTTGAGGAATTACCTTCATTGGTGAGTGTATTTTGGCTGAAGACCGTGCAACGTCATGGTGCTATCAGTGTTGTCTGGAGGCTTTGCTGATACAGATGCCAGGGCTTGCTAGCCTCTCTGTCAGTCCTTAGCTGGAATATAATCCTTTCCTCTCTCCTTGCTATATGAAGTAATAAGACTTGGGCTTTGAATTTGAGAAACACTATGTACAAGAAATCTCCTCAGATCTTCTAAGATATGCACAAAATAGCTTTTCTGCTGTGCTGAAATGGGTGTGCTTTTGGTGTTCCAGATCAGTGACTTGCTCCTTGGGACAATGGAACACTCAGGTGTGCCAGCGTGGTTCATGAGGAACTGTGGGGTTCTGTGCACAGCTGAACTCCCGGACTCGGTCCTGCTCTTCCTTTGCCATGGAGCACTGGCTATGCTGGATTGGAAGAATGGCAGAATGGGTGAAAATGGAGAGAAACTGTTATTAGATATTGCATCAGTGTTGTTGTCTTTGAGTTCAGAGTAAGTTTGTGTTTTAATTTGTGTTATTTCGTGTTTGGGAGGAGAGGTTTATCTTTTTAATTCTATTTTTGCATGATGCCTGTGGTCTTGGTGGAATATCTCTGATGTTTTCAGTGCAATGGTACTAGGTTTTACAACAGATCATGCAATCTTTTTAACATATTCAGAAAAACTCTGTAAATGTGAAAAATATAATGATGTTGCATATGTAGTTCTATGTTTCGATTTTTTTCTCGCATGCTAAAATAAAATTTTGTTTTCTAACATGAATGGGATAAATTTATCAATTCCCTTATGGTAAGGTGTGCCAGTATCAGTTCATATGTAGACAAATAAACTTTAGTTTCAGGACGTCACATCCTGTCCTTCTGAAAGTTCAGAAGAAAGCAAAGTGTGCCAGTGAGTGGAATACTTGAAGTAAGATAAGTTTTAGGGTTTTTTCCTGGCTGCAGGCATTGACTGCTTGCATGTAATGGCCCACCAGCACTATTGGATTGGAGATTAAAACGTGTTCAGTTCAACCTTTGATCGTGCCTTGGATGTCAGTTTTGTGATTCTGTTTTTGCACAGTAGGGTGCTCTGTTTTGATGGTTTTACATGGCAGTGAAAAGTTTTTCTTACATTTTCAAGAAGCATGCAACAGCATAATGCTGCTCAAATGGTAGCAGATGCATAATAAATTTTTTATTTTATTTTATTTTTGTGGGGCTTACATGGTTTCTTTTCCCCATTGTTAGGGGGTTTAGCTGCAACCACTTCATAGCATATCAGGTAAGTAAGCATGTACCTTGCAACATCCAGTTGATCACTTCTGTGTTCATTCTTTTTCCTCCATGAATGGCTTGTGTCTCCTAAGCTGTTTTCATGTAAGGTAAATGAATGTAATGAATAGTTATTCTGAAATACCACGTTTATTTTTGTGTAAAAATTGCTAAATGAAAATAATGAACTTTTTTTCTTGTTTGCTCTTTTTAAAAGGTTAAAAGAAACCAGTGTGGCAACATCTTTGTCTCGAATCCTTGCTATTTGGACTAACTCAGCACTGGCTGCCCTCATTTCAGGCTCTCCAGATCTAAAAATCAAACTTAATGGGAACTCTGATATAATTGGGAAGCTGCTGGAGTACATTTATACACACTGGGACCACCCTCTGGATGCCATTAGACACCAAACCAAATTGATTTTCAAGAATCTTCTTCAGATACACCAAACCACCATTGCTGGATCCAATGGAAAATCAGACCCATTCTTTGCAAGGCTGATAAAGCATTTACTAAGCTTGGATTGGCATGTAAAAGGGAAATATGCTTCTCTTGGCTGTCTGGTGGAGTGTGTGGGCACTGAAAATATACTGCAGTTGGACAGAACAATTCCAGTACAAATCCTGGATGTGATGAATGATCAGTCTCTTGCACCTTATGCTAGTGATCTTCTGGAAACAATGTTTACGAATCATAAGGCCCATTTTACTTTGAGTTTTCAGGAAGGCACCTGGATTGACCAGTGGCACAGCATCTGGGTTTCTCCTCTTCTGGTAATACTGTGTGAAGGGAGTCATGACCAAACTACTTATATAATAGATTACTATTTACCAAAATTACTCAAATGTAACCCTGACAGTGTGAGCTACATGATTAGAATTCTTCAGGCCTCTGCAGATGCTAATCTGGGTAAGAGAATAAACTTTCTATTTGTAATTATGATTGGATTTAAAACAAAAATCTCAGCCATGTGATTTCTCATCTGTTATTATTGTTAGAATTAATTTGGGAGAATAATTCCAGATGGTTATTACTGCTATTAGTGTTTCAAGGTGAAAGTCGTAATAATCATAAGTATGTCTTCATGCCGTCAGCAAAATAATTAGTATTCCTTCTCTAGGTGCCTTATGGTTCTCTTTACATGCCAGGGTTTGTTACATTTCTGTATTTTCTACTACTGTTTTTTATTTCTTACACAGGTGTGTCCAGTAACAGATTGGTTTTTCTTGTAAATATGTGGATACAAGATTTATGATTCTCCTGTAGTTTTGAAGTAGTTTAATGTGACTCTAAAATAATGGCTTGTGAGACCTCACAAGGTCTTTTTTTTATATGACATATTTGAGATGAAGCTTTTTGAGAACCAGGTGATGTAGAACTAGTTTAATCTATAGAAGCACTATCTCTTAAGATTTATGGAGTAGAAATAAAAGGGGGTGAGGGTGGTCATGTGTTGAAAGTATTCGAGAGTTTCTGACAAGCATTGCAAATAGTACATTGCTTGTGTTAATCAAACTAATTATTACTGGTTTTCATTTTCTTTAGGCTCTTGCAATACTAGAGGAGCTCTCGGAGCATTAATGGCTTGCTTGAGAACAGCCAGGGCTCACGGACACCTGGAACTTTCAAAAATCATGAGCAGTGGTCTTGTGTCCACTGACTGTATAAAACAGGGTCTAGTTCATCAGCACAGCCAGGTAAAGGGACAACCTTTTACGTGTCCTTCAAATTAGAACAATTTGATCCTGATTACTGTGTTAGAGTTGTATTAAAACACAGGTGTCATCGTAGGTGCCAGCAGCTCTTTTGTGGTTAACATTTAAATATCTTTCAGGTTTGCATTGATGCTTTAGGTTTACTTTGTGAAACCCACCGTACTACAGAAATTGTGTCTCTGGAAGAAATGCAACTAATTCAGTTTTTTATGATGTACAACTTGAACAGCCAATCTCCTTCCGTAAGGCAACAGATTGTTTCTCTGCTGAGAAAGGTAATTTCAAACCATAAGCAATGTCTAATGTGCCTCTTTCGTTAGTTATAACACTGATGCCTTAAGTTTTAACTTTTATATTTTTCAAATCCTGGACTGCCTAGTGAGTAACTCTGAAGTTTCTTGTAGCCTGTTAACTACGGTTCTCTCATGCTCGTTAGACATAACAAGCCATTCTAGGTTTGTTCTCCAAGGACACCTAGATTGTCCCAGGCCC
Organism: Gymnorhina tibicen; assembly: GCA_013399875.1. Lineage (NCBI taxonomy): Eukaryota > Metazoa > Chordata > Aves > Passeriformes > Artamidae > Gymnorhina > Gymnorhina tibicen. Next base: position 3,007,811 of record VXAZ01001524.1, read on the forward strand.
CAAAATATGTAAACTAAGGCCTCTGAAGAGGAGGGCAGACTTGGGGTAGTACATCATTAACTGGGGTTGTAGTTGGAGAATTAATCCTGATATGCAAATGGACCAAACTTTAAAAAAAGTGTGAAGAACTGGTGACCTGTCCTCCATCTTGGGTATAGCCTTTGGCCTGCCCAGGGTGTACCTTTGGAGGCCCTTTTCAAATAAATAGCTACCTTTATTCCCTTATTCCTGTCTAGTCTCTGTTTTTTTAGGTGGCCATCTCAGCCATCAACACCATTTAAAAAAGAATGAGTATGTTATGATGTTGCTCATTGGAAAGAGTAGACCAGGACTATGCTGGTCTAAGACCAGGACTATGCTTTATGTGTATTACCCAGCTGAATGGGTTTAAGTCATCACAGGCAAGGATGGCTTAAACAAAAAATTTAAGTGGCAGAGGCACAGTAACTTGGTCATGGATGGTGGTGGGTGTTGCTTGACCTGAAAGCACCTGCACACTTTGCCGGTAGCAAAGCAATGTGCCCTGGAGTCAGCAATGAATCTCGTGTTGCCTTTGCTGGGGCCTAGGGTTGTGCTTACATGGACTTGTCACACCTCAAGCAAATTCAGTCACTTGGTCACCCTCAGAAACCTGACCTGGAAAACAAAGTAGAGGAATATTAGGGAACATCATGGCATGTGGCTGTGCCATGACAGTCTGCAGGGAATGAGTCTGTCCATGTGGTGGAAGTTGCCAAGGTCACATGTAGCTCATGGTAGAAGCATGGGGATAAAATGAGGAAACCACATATGTATAAAGAACATCTTGGAAGATGTTTATGACAAAAGAAGGCAGTGTGGAAGGAGAAAATAATTAATTTGAGATGGAGGGAAAATGAGGGAGTCATTTTGGCAAAAACAAAAGAGAAATCCCATCTCTTTCCTTTCTTGCTTGGTGCAGACTGAGGAGCGTGAGATGGAAAAATCATGCTAGATGGGAGTGTGATAAGAAAGGAAATACTACTTGCGGGTAGTCAAAGAGGTGGAAGAAGCACTTTTGAATGAGTCAAACTCTTTAAGTGACACTGAGGCTGTAGAAATTACCTGCATTGAGTTTTTTTAATAGATGAACACAGTTCCACTGAAAATGAGGTGGGAGGAGAAGGCTAGGCATGAATTTAAGGAGGGAGGTGGAAGAAGGTGTTGGAGGTGTAGAGGGAGGACAGAAAAAATTTGTCACAAGAGAGATGGGAAGCAAAACCTTGAGTTTGGAATGGAGAGGGAAGGATCTGTTCTGTGTTGCACTGTATGCAAATTTCCTAAAAATTACAAGCAGTGTGATTTGGAATATAAGCCGAAAATCTGCCTTTCCTTTATTTCACCATCAATGATTTTTGTCTCACCTATGTTTTGCTTTTGTTTAAAAAGTTATTTTGCAGGATACAAGAAAGTTCTCAAGTGCTTTATAAATTGGAGCAAAATAAATCCAAGCAAGAGTTAGTTGAGAACTCAACTAAAATGCCTCCTTTGAGGACTTTGCAGCAATATAAAGTAAGTAGACTGCTAGAGGTGCAGGTAATAGAGGTGAGATAGCATTTCTAAGAGTTCATTGCTCCTGAACACCACTGGGTAAGTTAGGCTGTGTGTGTGTGTTAGGCAATAGTGCAGTGCAGAAGGAAAAACCCTGTAAGGCCAAACAGTGCTGAGGAGCTTGTTCACTGTGATGCACTTGTGCAAGTTAATTTTGACTAACTGTACTGTTGTTGATGAACTGAATGCCCATTAGTATTTGGAGGGTGTCTTTAAGGTAAACTTTGTTCAAGACCAATAAAGGTTATTTTCGGAGGGATTGCTCTGTGATGTGCATTGAAACAGCAGTGAGGAATGGCTGGAGATGTACCCTCAATCAAAAAAAAAAAATTGGGTAAATGTCCTGTCATGTGTTGGCCATTTAATAGCCAGCTTTAAATGATGTGTGTTATTTGGACTTAAAATAGAGATCAGTTGAGCTTCAGTCTTTTTCTAAGTCTCCAAAATAATCAGTGAGTGAGAGAATGAATGACAAGAGCTTTAGCATGAAGACTTCCTCTGTATTTGTCCTTTTTATCCTGTTCAAAGGCTCACATCATCAGTTTCTTTGTGTCAATCTGTTCCTTTAGTTCTGCTTTTCTTGGTCAGCTAATTTTCAAGATTGCATACAATGGCTGTCTTTTTGTGGGGGTGGAGAAGGGAAATTGTCGTAATCAAAAACCCAGATGATTGTCCAGCCTTCACTATACTCTAGGAAACAACAAACTTTGTCTGTATTACGAATGTTGGCCTCCTGTTTTTCCAAAATTAACTGTAAGGTCACAATTTTAGGGATAAAGCAGAATGTCCTGAGTTTGGTTACTTAGGCTTTTGATTGTAGGGCAACAATTAAACTGTCTTAATTTTTTTTTTTTGTGATTTTTTTTTTATTTCAGGATTTCATGTCATCTGTATGTGCCAGACTTTTTGAGGTATTGTTTCCTGGTTCATCACACCCAACCAGGTTTTCTGCACTAAGTATTTTGGAATCAATAGCAGAAATATTTTCTGTTCCAAAAGGTGAGAAGCCTAATTTATAGACTTTATTTATAGACTGCAGGAATGGGAGGTGTTGAATTGAAGAGGTATGTTTTATGCCAGCTAGTCAGTTTCTGTCAAAGGAAAAGGGTCTTCTTAGTCCTTAATTTCTATGGCATTTCCTGGGTTGCTTTTGTGTTACCTCAAGGGAGGATAGTAAGTTTTATTGGAAAAAGGAATATTGAAGTAAATGCAAATAATTATGGCCTAAATGCAAATAATTATATGCACGTCTTCTATAAATTTGGATTTTCTTGCATAGCCTGTTTTCTAGCAAGGTTTATTTTAGTTATTATGAGAAAAACTTCTGGACAAATTTCAATGTGTTTGATAACTTTACTCCTTTTTCCTGTACAAATATCTTGATAGTTTGAAATGCTGAATTCATGAAAACTCTTAACTGAAAAAAAGTGCATAGCCTCATGATATTATACTAAATAAGAAACAGGTTTTTTTGGCCAGTTAATGATGATGTGCTGCTTTTATTTTAAATTTTCTTCGTGATGTTACGACAACATTCATTCAAGAAGTATTTGTTAGAGCCTTGGAATATTGATGGTCTTGCTAAATTTTGTCTCTGGATCATATGGCCAACATAAAAATATGTTTTCAGTCCTAAATTTTAACATTTTTCTTTAAAGAAATGAGTTGTCTAAGATTAAAGTTGATTTTGAGAGGGAATAAAAAATGCCATCTTGCTAAATCATTTCTCAAAACCACAAGATAAATGATGAACACATTAATTTTATTATTATGAGTATGTAGTATATTGTTACCGGTTTTTTTTAAAAAACAGTATTTAAAAGTAGAAAGTTATCCTGAGTTGTTTATAATAGCAGCTGAGGATTTTATAAATTGGACATGACATAAAGGTGATTCAGCTGTTGTGTTCTGTGCTGTAGTGTGGTGCAGTTGTTTACATCCTAAAATTTCTGTCTTCTTTACAGCATTAGGTCAAGTCACCAGAATTCACAACTCATTTACATCTAAATTAAAACCAAAAGAAACTGTAATGGCTTACATTTTAGGAGATTATTCCTATACAAAATAACTCAAAACACCAAGCACCAAAACACACTGAAGCTTTTAACCTCTTCTTTGAAAGGAATTATTTTCTAATATTACATACTTATAGGAAAAGAATGTTTAAGCAAAACTTAATAAAAATTATTTTCAATGCTGAATTTAATGGGAGTAAGTGGGATTCTGTTTTTGGCAATAAGTTATTTTCTGTATTACTAAGTAATTTTTTGCATAAAGTAAGCCTTTTTTATCCTTAACAGTAAACATGGTATTTTAAGACCTAATAAGAGAAATAATATTAAAATAATAATTTAGCTGGAATTTGAATGCTTCTTTTAGTATAGCAAAGCAGAATGTGACGACAGTGCTTATTCTGGAAAGAGTTACAGCAAAACTATCTAAGGCATTAATTTCTTTGAACAGGCCAGGCACAAGTTTTTCAGCTGGATCAGGAGATGGATTCTGCTCGTGTCCAAACTTTGATCCAGTGTTTCACCAGTACTTTTGAGGAAGTAAAAATTCTGGCATTTAGGCTTTTGATGAAACTACGTGATGTTGCATTGAATTTACAGGTATGAACTGAAGAGTCTAAAGGGAGTAATTTTGTTTCAGATGAATGTTCTGTAGTGTATCAGGTGCTTGTGTTAGGTACAGAGCGTGATTCCTGAACCTTGGAAGCTGGTCCAAGTTGCCTGCAGTAGAGTTCATCACTAACACCTTCTGTATATTTTTATACAGCTTCTGACCTTACCTAAGGAGGTTTGTTTCACTAATGGATGAAGGAGTTTGGGAAGTTCATTGGGTATGACTATGAACTATCAGAGAAATAGTTAATGCAAGCTCTTTGCTTAGCTGTGCCTTCCCTTTGGAAATAATTGAGGCATTTTGACTTGGTTACTCTTGTACTTTTGGCTCCCTGTTTCCTTTCCTTTCTCACTGAACTCAGATTTCATTATCTGATTGGGTTTTTTGATTTCGCACAAATTTTGCCCTTTGACTTGATACTGATTTGTCTGTAATAACTTCATGAAAAGTTACTTTTAGTTAGTACAGATGAACAAATCCAGCTTCCAAGTAAACTATGCTTCTCTTTCATGTCCATTAGCAGATAAAACACAGTATATTGAAAAAAAAATGTTTTTCCTGTGAAATGCAGCGTGGTTGAATACTGCTTTATAAATGGCTGTCCCCATCCTCAATGTCTATGTAATTGTATCCTTGCTAAATACATGCACATGCATGGTTTGAGTGTAAGGTGATCAGTGCCCAAAAATAAGTGTTTCTTAAGAAATACGTACCAGCAAACTTAATGAAAAGCAGGTTCTCAGATTCCAGGGTGGTAAGAAGTTTAATTAAATCAATCTGGAAGCTCAATAAAATGAGCAATATTACTGCTTTGGGTTTTTTTTTTCAGGATTCTGAAAACCTAGATCTCCTATTCCAAGCAGCAGTGGATCTTAGCACGAGTACCAAGCCATACGATTGTGTTACCGCTTCGTATTTGTTGAACTTTTTAGTATATCACGAAGGACTGCAGAATACTTGTTTAGGAAAATGGCTTGAGCATAACCCCCCAGTGGGTGAAAACACATCAGTGAGTACAGTGGAGAAGAACACTTTGGCAGGTAAGATTTTGGGGGAAAAGTTTTTTTATATTTATTGAAAGATTGCTGGTTTTCCATAAGGCTTTTGGTAGGAGGCTTAGTAAGAGATGCTTATTTCTAACAGGATTTTAAGTATATTGTGTTTTGCTGTTAAGAAGCCAGGTTCTTTAGTCAGATCTTAATTTAGTCCTGTTTGTGTTGAGGCTGCTGAATATTCTAGAAGATGGCTTCTGTTATTATTTTGACCAATGACATTTTAAAGTGCTATGGAGGCCCAAGTAGTGAGCCTGGTGAAGCTGAGTGCACAAAGTACAGGGAAGGATGCTCTGCTTCCTTCCCCTAAGAGCTTGCTCATTCATGGGGAAGGCAGCTGTAGTTGGTCTGTATATGTTTCAATACTTGGTGTTTGCAGTGCTGCCCCTTGGAGCTCTCTTCACTTGGAACCATTTTTCTGGGTGATCTGCAGTCCTGTGAATACACATTCACTGTAATGAGGCTTTTCTCACATATGGAATATTTTTGTTCGGTTTAATGCCGCTGGATGAAGGATGACAGGGCTCTAGATCTGGTGGGTGTGGCAAATTCATTAATCAAGCTTCCTTTAACTTCTGTAGTTTTCATTAAACTAAAATACCTGAATTCATTATTTGTAAAAAAACATTGTATATAATTTGTAGTAAACTCACTCTTCTATATTTTTTGTGCCATTATTGGCTTCTCTACAGATGCCTGTTAATACTTTCTTCATATGCAGTGAAATAATGATTTTGAGACATGGTTGTGGTTGCCATGAGTGAAGGAAACGTGGGTAACCTCATGTCTCATTGCTCTGGGGTATCTACTGCTGTTGGTGATCCATGGTTCCTTGTTAGGATCTGTAATTTGTTCTGATTCTGGCACTGAGATGGCACAAGGTGTAAATATAATTAAAATGGGCACGTGTATCCTTGAAAATTGGTCAGGTTTTCTTAGTGGAAAACATAAGGTTCAAATATTTAGTAATGAACTTTCAATCTTTAATGTTCTGCTGTACTCATCATTGTATTAATGTGGCTGTAAGGGTGAAGTCTGACTTGCAGTATGTGGTAGGGAGCTCCTTGAGACTTCATCATGAGCTGTGGGATTGTCTCTGAGCAAACCCGGATCTGGGTTGTGCTTTTCACAGCTGCCATTTGGTTCAGAGAGACAGATTAAATTGACTATAACAAATATTGCTGGAGTTTAGATAACTGAAAATCAGTGGTAACATATATTTCAATGACAAAAGAGGGAAAAGTATAATAAAGGAAATTGCTGTGCATATTCCATTGAATTGTTGTGTGAACAGGTTTTATTCCTGTTTCTTAAAGCAGATTTGTTTCTTAGAAAATACAATATATGAATGAATAATGCAAAACTGTGCTTTAAAATATTTTAGTTATCAAGCTTTTGTTGGTGAATGTTGAAGAAGAAATATTCCAAGCCAAGAAGTCTCTGCTTCAAGCAGCAGCATCATTCCCCATGTACGGGAGAGTGCACTGTATAACTGGGGCTTTGCAGCAATTACCCTTCAAGTAAGTAAAAATACTACATAGGAAGTTGTGACTCCATATTTAAGTGCAGTGGAAGACCTATTCAGGAGAACAGAAGAGCATGCAGTGTTATTTATAAGGAAATCCAGTACCTGTGGCTTTTAGAACTCTTTCTGGCTGCTGCAGTGTTTGATACTTCCTTTCAATGTGTTAAACAGCCTTAAGATTTTTCAATCTCTACCCTGTTTATGGTTTTCATAAATATTGTTGCAGAAATGTTTGTAATTTTGGTTCTTTCTTTTAAATATAAAATTATTTTTAATCCATGTTGTGATGTGTTTTGGTTGTGATTTTGATTTTGATTTTTTTCCCTTAAGTAACTTGACGCTGGTGTCTGAATGGAAGGAAATGGTGACCAGGCTCATTCTGATGTCATACAGCCTCTCTGCTGTAGTATCACCTGTAGTACAGAGCTCATCACCAGAGGGTCTTATTCCAATGGACAGTGATCCAGGTAAAGAACCAAACAGAATCCCAAAAGAATTCTTTTAAGATCTGCTGCTCCTGAAGGTCTCTTTGTTTTGAAGTCATTCAGAACTAGACCAAGCACCCTTACCTTTCAGCTTCTCATTTTATGTCATAATCTTAAGTCACTCTTTTAATTTCTGATAAAGTTGTCTTGACTTCTTCACTAAAAAAAAAAGCCACAAACATTTGCAGGTTGTTTTGTTGCATCTCTTTCAAAACAGGGAACTGTAAATCCTGGTTTTCTTCCTTAATTGTTCTAATCACCAAACCTTGTGGGTTTGGTTTTTTTTGTTTAAATGCTAATAGCTTTCTTTTGTACTAAAACACCTGCAATGAATTACATCAGTATAAAGAACTGGAAGTAGAAGACAAAACTATCTTAAATATCCCTCTTGTTTAATGTGCAGAAAGTGCGGGTCGTCTGCAGATGATTCTGCATGAGATACAACCACAGGACACGAATGATTATTTTATGCAAGCAAAAATTCTGAAAGAACACTGCAAAGAAGAATCTGAAAGGCTGGCTGACCAGAGGCCAACGAAAAATATTTGCATGGAAATGAGAGGTAAATCCAAGGCTGTATTAGTAATTAAATCAAGGTATTTTTTATAGAGGAGGCATTTTATGTGGATGATCAGTTGGAAATTACTAGCTTGCATGATGTTTCAGTTCTTACTTGTCAGAAGCTAGTTATCCATGGGCATTGTTTTAAAGACTAATTCACTGTGCTTCTGGAAGATTGTGGTTAATCTCTCTTAAAACACAAGTGAAAATTAGTTGTTTTGATACTGGCCTAGACTCTGTTGCCTTAGCTGCACTGATCAGATAATCTTGAACTCCTTTTCTATCAAGCAATGCTTCTAATACATTTCTTGCTGAAAAGTGTTACTGTGATTTTCCTCTCCTGTGTACGCGAGGCTGCTGGAGAATGTGTTCATGCAGCACCACAACATTTTGTTGCATGAAATTACAAAAGCAGAAGCTTCAGTTTGAAAGATTCCAGTGGTAAAATGTTAGGTAGTATTTTGTCTGTTTTAATAAATAGCAGCCATGAAATCGAACCTTACAGCGATAAAAAAATTGTAAACTTTGGCACCTTTAATGCAAGCCAGAATAAATTTATAGAATATCCGTACATTTTAAAATCTAATAGTTTATGCAAGCTTTTGAACTTCCTTTCCCCGGCTGCTTTTTCCCATGTTTAAAATAGAGTGGTGGGGCCCTATGTTTTGTTTCACGAGAAGGGGTAAACGCGTGCAAGTGCCGCAGTGGCCACCAGGTGGCGGCGGCGCGTCACAAACGCGGTGCCCTGGCCGGGCTTCTTCCTTCTGCGGGAACGTACGGGGAGCGATGGATCCGGGAATGCCTGCCTGCAAAGTTGGAGATGTTTCGATAGTTCAGTGTGCTATTAAATACCAGTTGTGACCGAAAGACCTCTGCTCTTTCAAACAGCACTCCTCTGGTAAAATGTTTATACTACTGCCTTTTCCAAGTCCAAGAAAGTACCGCAAGTGTTGAGCGCAGGGAAAGCAATTAGGGTCAACAAGACTGAATTATCTTTTGGGTAGGCAAGTTTAGAAATTTTTTCATAGTTAATTGTGTTTTGAAAGACGGGCTAAGTGAAGTTTAAATTACACATCTACACCTGAGAACCCCGAGTTACACTATTGCATTTTTTTTTTTGTTTTTAAGGCAAAGACAGGCAAGCATGTGATGTCACAGCTCAAATGGTTCTTGTATGTTGCTGGAGAAGCATGAAGGAAGTATCTCTGCTCTTAGGGACACTGTGTAAACTTTTGCCTTCGCAGACTACATCTGAACCTTCAGATGCATTGATTACTGTAGAACAGGTAGGGAAATAATTTTTTATTATAAAACCTGCCATTTCTTCTTGGGTGATGGTGAGGTGAAGGCAGTTCAGAAAACCTTTTTCTTAAATCTGTATTCTATTTGGGAAAAGTCGTGGGTTTTAAATTTCTTTTAATTGCCATTGTCTCAGGGTTTTCTTTGTTTATTATACTTGGTTATCAGTCCTGTTTTGATCAAGTGGTATTCAGAAAGCATAACTCCAGCAGAAACAGATAAGTGAAGAAATTATTATGCATAACTAACAAGCTCATTCATTCTAATTGTATTGGATTATTTATGAGGTGTACGCTGTGCTTAGGGATACCAGTGCCTGCCTGCCACCCTCCCCTTTGTCTCTCTCTCTCAGGATATATTAGTCACTAATAGAATTGCTAAAAAATCTTCTAAACTGACTTCATATTCAAAGTCTCTTTTGTGTCATTTTGAACTCTACATATTGGGATTCTGCTTAAAGCTCTTCCTTAATTAAACTTCAGAGTCAATAGTTCTGAAAGTCAAACATGCTGACTAGTCTTAGTCTTGTCCTCCTCCTATCCATTATTGTGAATAATTTGTATGTAATGTGACTGTGTCTTTCTCCTCCATTTTTTTTAATTTAAGAAATCAGAAATATTAATATTCCATCTGGGTCTCTTGCAGAATGTTGAGTTCAGAGTTTACAAGAAATTAGATTACCACGGGCATTTATTTGGGAAATATTTTGTGTTTATTAAATTTCTGTTTTTAATTGATGACCTTTTCATTTCTGTATGTTTCAACAAAACCAGTCTGCATAGAAGACTGAAATTTGAAAGACCAACTACTTTTTAACCTCTTTTTCTTTCCAACAGAGAACATGTAATTAGGTTTTCCGTAGGTGTTAGAGCTTCACATTTTAAAATAAATAATAGTATTATGTACTCCAGATCTTTTCTCTTATCTAATATTGTGGTGCCATGGAAAGAGTGTTGGTGTCTTTATTCTTGTGTTGTCTCCAGTCCTCATGTTTTCATCTGGTTAACAGCTGTGCTTGTATTGTTGCAGGGGTCTGGAGGGCAGATGAGAGAACAGATATGCATTTCCGCCATTGTGTTCCTTAATCTGCACCAAGTCAAAGAGGAATTGGTGTTTTAGAATGAGTCTAACTGCAGCATCTCTGGTTTTGGAAAGCAGACATTAATAGGTGCTCTTTCAGCAATAATACATTACTAAGGAAGGAGTTGGACTTCCATGGTCCTTGTGGGTCCCTTCCAGCTCAGGGTTTTCTGTGATTCTATGAAGAGATCTTCTTTTCCTATAGATGCCTCTTCAGCTTGCTTATGCTTCAGATGTCTTTCTGTAAAACAGAATGCCTACATTCTAATTTGAAGAATGCTAGTTGATGAGAAGTCAGTTTGAAATCCTGATTGTCGTCAGGCTTGCAAGGAAATACACGAAGAAACACACTTTGGCTAAGTGCCTAATAAATACTATAGGAAAAGTGTGGGCGTTTTCTCTGTACTTTTTGTAACTTTAGGTCATTACCATATTTTGTATAAAAAAATAGAAGGGAATTTCATCAGAAATTACTAAAAATGTCAATGCCATAACTGCTGAGGCTTCAGACTTATTAAACACTTCAGTGTTGACAAATAAGAAAATTAGCTTTTGTTATCTTATGCATGTAGAACTTTTCTTTCAAGCTGCCCATTCTTTTTCTTCATTTTGTAAGTATTGAAAGAGATTTAAGAATACAGAGAAGGAAAACTTTGAGAGAAACCTTGGTCATCTTGCCTTGAGCCAGGGCTAAGTAATTATTGAGAAAAATCTGGTAGCACCTCTTGGCCAGTCTGTGTCACCCTGTTGCAAACCTTCCTCCTGCTGTACCTTGCTCCACATCTAGGTCAGTAACTGTATTGAATTGTGCCTTATGGGATCAGTGCTGTCATAATTTATTCACCCAAAAGACCACAGTGAGTGTTGAATTTACTCACAGTTTTGATTGTTTGTACCCGCTTTTTTAATGGAGCGTGCAGGTGGAAAAACAGTGTCTTACAGTGCTGGTGTGCATTAAGAAATGGCACAACAGAACTGCTTCCTGGTAGGCAGCGTGGTGCTGGGGGCTACTCTTTGTAGCAGTAATGCTGCCTGTTGTGCTGTGTGCCTGTGGGGGAGAGGTTGGCAGGGAGGCAGCCTCCTCGTGTATCCTTATTTGTTGTTGCTAGAAGTTGGGACAGTATCAGATTTGCACTCTCCTTGTCTTTTGAGTAGGGAATTGGGTTTACGTGGCAGTCGATGGCCCTGTATGCACTGACTGTGACATCTTCAGCTCCTTGGTGTGCAAATGTGTGGTAGAAGATCTTCAAAACCTCAGCTATTTTGCAGTGGTGGTCTTGCCTTTAGAAATAGACATAGGAAGTGCAGAGTATAGCTGGAGGAATCTCTCTATATTCAAATGCATGTTCTACTTCTCATTTTCCATCTAATCCTAAAAGTCCAGAGATGGCAGGCTCAAAGCTCTGCCTGTTAAGAAAATCAGTATAAATATTATAATGTAACCACGAGGTAATAGACAAAATGACATCTAATGAAGATTCTGTGTTCTTTTTTTATCATATGATATGCAAATCATGAATGCTCCACAAGTCTGGAGGAACATTAAGCTCTTCCTCAAACTCCTGTTTATCTCACCTGAGAAGTTTTAAGACAGTTTTGGGAGATAAGCTTGCCAGAGCTGTGTGCCAAAGTGAAAAGAAACAGGCAGCAGAAGTAAAGACTTAGTTGTCCCATTGCCTGTATTAATCTTTTTGCAACATCTTGTAGAGAATTTCTATTGTGAATACCCAGATTCTTGCCCTCAGCAGCAAGTGGGGCCTCTAAGTTGCTGATGGTTGAATTAGTAAGATTCACCTGTTACATTCTAAATTTCTGACCAAGAACTGAGTTACGGCAGTGCTTCTTCCAACCTGTGAGTTCAGTTTAATGCAAGCTTTTAGTCAGCTTGGCTGTTGCAGAAAGCTCAGGACTAGAAATAGTAAAGTTGAAAGTTACGCAACCAAAAAAAAAACCTCATATGAATTATTCTAAAAATGTAAGCTTGGTGCTGGGACAGGCTGGCAAATTGATTTGCATGTGTATGGTTTTCTTGGTTTGGTTTTGTTTACACACCTGGAGAACTGCTCTGTTTGTGGGTCAGTTGCCTGTGAATAAAGGGCACTAACTCCTCCTTTTTAGACTAGAAGGCTGAAATGAAACCCTGTGGCTACATAAGCTACCTTAAAATCCTCTCAGAAATACCTTTCTTAGCTCAAGTATCTCCAGTTATTGTGTGTTTCACATTAAGTGAGTTTTAGCTGCAGGAAATAATATGTAGACTGTCTCAATTTTTTTTTATTAAATTATTGCAATTTCATTGCTTGGGTGATGCAAATTACTTAACAGGAGGTTGAAAAACCATATAGGTAGATATGACATTAACTTCCCTGACAACTTAATTACTTGTCAGACTATTAAAGTATTAGAGTAATTGTGTAAGTAACAGAACAAGCCGGATTTCAGAAGAAACTTGATGTGATTTTATGCATGTTTTTATATAAAAGCTTTAAAGAAACTTTTACTAGAGAACTTTTAGGAAAGACTCGTAAAGAAAATTTTGCATAATGGCATTAAGTATGTGCAATGCATTTTAAACAAATTAAATGGGAAGTTTGATTTAGACCTTGAAAGTTGATGAGAATTAAAAGGAAAAACCCAACAAACAAGACAGCCTATGCTTTGTGGAATGAGATTGTATGGATCTGTAAACTTCCAAACAGATTTAAAAGCTTGGTATTGTAATAGAACTCTAGAAAGTAACTATAAGTGAAAGTTTAGTTATCATATTTACATTTTAATGCTTTTAAAAATAGCTCTCCTTATTACAGCATCTTCTTCATTTTAAAATTGTTTCCAATGGTCAACAGCAATTATGCAGAATTCTGGAATGTTAAAGATTTGTATTTATCTATGTATTACCTAATCTAATGTATATTTGTTTCCCTTTGGTACAATTTTTCGAGTTTGAATTTTGTATCTTAAATATTTTTTAGATTTTTTTTTTTCTGCTGTTATGCTTTTTTTGGTATTTTCTTTGGGATTTTAGGCAGGAGTGTAGGCAAACAAGAAGGATTCTGAATTTGTTTCCCCTGAAAATCAGAGTTGTCCCTTTCTTTTCTTAAAATCTGAATATGTCCATCATGGACAAATAACCAATTTTATGTCCTTTATATTTTTGGCCTTTTTAAAAGAATATAGAACTACCCCTTTAACTTAAAAAATCGAATATAATATTTGTTATCATTAAGGTAAAGTGGTTGTTTATTACAGGACTCCTAGTTGCTTTTTGCTTGTACCAATGACCTTTGCAACAAGGGGGAGGATTGCTGCTTTTACCTGCAGAATATTTTGCATATTTAAAATAAGTTGTGTGTGTAATTTTAAATGGCTTAATAGCTTTTTTTTTCTTTTTTAGATTAAAGATATTGGTGATTACTTTAAACATCATCTGCTGCAATCAAGGCACAGGGGTGCATTTGAATTGGCATATGCTGGCTTTGTGCAACTTACAGAAATGCTTTCCAGGTAGAAGATGGGCAACTTGCTGTGTTTTTATTATAATAGTTTTACCAAACTTTGGCATCGATCCTGAAACTGGCTGTGCTGGCAGATCCTTGCTTTCATGTGGGTTTTATTTAAGTTTGGTGTTGGCATGATTATGACAGTTACATGATGTCTGTGACTTGGACTGCAATACTTACAGTTAGAGATGGTGCTTAGGCATTGAAAAATGATACAGACATATAATGCTTGCTGCATTTTTCTTCATTTCTAGCATGTTAGTTTCCTGAACAGCTCTTAAAAACTCTTGGGAAAAGTAGGAGTGTAGAGTTCTTCCATCTCACTTCCCTTTCCCAGTCCTTTACGAAAATGTGTACCAGACTTTTTGCTTTAGCCAGGACATTTTCTTGGAAACTTCTGTTACCCTTCACTGAGTTGGACATTTGGAAGACTACCTGACAGTGCATCCTGAGGTGTGATATGCACTCTGGTTTTTTTTCTTTCCACTTGTAACTTTATAGTTTCCTAGAAGAACTGAATGAACAGAATTGTCCTGAGGTCTGGGCAAGATCACTGGAATTTCCATTACATATTTAGCTTCTGATTTCAAGTGCTGCTTATGTTTCTTTGTGGTATACAGTGTTTATATCACATCCACATTTTAATGAGACAACTTAAAATTTCTACTGACTAGGTAGAGTTTTTCTGGGTTTTTTTGGGTTTTTTTTAATATGTGATTTTTTGAAAGACCAGTCAAATTTCCAATTTGAAGCACCTATATTTTCACACCGGTGCCAGTTTAAGTAGCCAATGTTCCCCTTTCCCCACGTCAGCCAGTTTGAGTTGCAGACCTATTTCTTCTTTATTTCATACTGGAAACAGTTTCGGTGGTTTTAGTACAGACTGGCTGGCTAATCAGGTTCACTGTGTGTCCCCTCAGACAATTTTCCCAACAGAACTGAGAGCTGGTCTCTGCTGCAGGATGCTGGGTGAGGCTGCTGCATCTGTGTACCAGCACTGCTGCAGAAATGGGTATTTGACACATGGTGTTCGTTCTGTGTGCCAGTGGGATGTTAAACTGCATACCATGATTCTGTTGGTGATCTGTCTCTCCAAGGTACATTATTTTCTTTCGGGTGGTAGCAATCTGAGGGATTTCAAATTGGCCTGAGGAGTTCATTGAGCACTCATACAACCTTGCTCTACACTTGGTTGTTTACTCAAAAAGGAAAAAAAGAAACTTACTGCTTATCTCTTTGCCTGTCTATATGTTTTATATACATTTGTTTAGATATTGTGGTGTTCTTCTAAACTATGAAAACTTGGTTCAGGAAGTTCTAAGGTGATGTAAGTTTTCTCCCATCAAATTGAAGAGAGAGTCTGGCCATCGGAGTAAGACAGTTAAAAAAAAAAAAAAACAACAAACCAACAAACAGACCTTTTAGTACCATGAGTCCTTTTGAGAGGAGAAAGGAGATAATCCAAACAGATACAGCTCCACTGGTCTGATCTCAGTCAATAAGCAGGACTGTCATGTAGCAAAAGCAAAGTAAGAAGCAGGAAATAATGGAGAACTTATAAAACATGCAGTCAGTTTATAGCAGACTTGCTGTTTTTCTTTGATTTTCAGTTTTTAAATTTCTTTTAAAAGGTGAGGCAAATAGGGTCAAGCAAATCTACCCAGACTTTGAAAAAGTTGCTGATGTGTTTGTTGCCTCTGCTGCTTTCTGCCATTGTATTTAATGGAGCACAATCCACTTAACAGCAGCCTTATGTTGGGTTGAAAAATGAAGAGCCAAGCCCAAGAGAACTCTGCTTGCCTGAAAGTTATTCAAACGTTAAGTGATATGTATGTATCATCCAAAACAAAACCCCTCCAAAATTAAGGAAGTTTCCTCTTCTGAATTAGCAGTTGTCCATTACAATTTTTTTGATCATCCATACTGCCTAGCATTTTTAAAGTTCAGATATTTCAAGTAGAGCAAGTGTTCCTTTGGGAAAAAAGATTTACAAGAACTGGACAGCAGCTCTGTTGGAAGTACATTCATTTCAACGAAAGACAATATTTTCCAGGAACTACAGGTCTCAAGGCTTATATTTGTATTTAAAACAAAGGAGAAAGGAGACTGATACCAGAGCAGGAAATGACTCTTTGATTTGGTACTCCTGGGATATGAGAAGTATTTTAAGACTCTCCTCCAAAAGGGGCGAATTAAGTCTCAGTGAGTGCAGCTGCCTTGCAGGTCTGTGGATTGTCATGGAGTCTTTCCATGTCCCCTGTGCAGCCGAGGGGCTCCATTCTGCTAGTGAATCTCAGCTGGCTCTCTCCATAGCTGAGAGGCTTCTGGACAGTCTTGAAGCTTGTGTGTCAGAATCTGTATTAATTTAACTGCTGTGTCCACAAATGCCACAGGAGAAAGCTTTTGTCTGGGGCAGCTTATAGTAATGTACAGCTTAACATGATACCTTGTTGAACAGGATTGAACTCAAGTTGTGCAGAAGCATCCTTGACATTTGAATTTGTTCTTTCTGTAAAACACAGTGAAAAATGTGTCACTAAGACTGTGCCAGATCCTTTTCCTGGGCATTTATGAATGACACCAGTTGAACATGGTCCTTCACTTATTTTTAGCCAAGCACTTTTTTAAAACTTTATGCTGAAGCGTCTTTTATCTGAGGTTGCTTTTAGCTGTACAACCCTTAAACACCAGTCTTTATAAGAACCAAGAGCAGACTTCTTTGTAGACAGAATGATAGTATTCAGACCTGTTTGAGTTAGTAGTGAAAGAAATATTTCCTCTGCAGAGATTTCTTACACACCTGATGAAATTGATCTGTCTTGAAATTTGGATGTAAATTGCTGAGTCTGCTCTAAGTATGCAAGTTACCATTCTTCTGTTTCCCTGCTGATACTTCTTCTGGGAGTGTAGTGCTCCCTTTGTCATGCCTGCTTTATGTTGCCTGCAGCTGCACCTTCAGAAACCATACAGTTACATAACAAGCAACATTCATATCAATGAAATAAGCAATGTGTTTTTAAAAAGAGTATTTCCAGTCAAAGGCCTGGAGAAATTACAAACGCTCATTTGGTCTGATAACGAGGTGGTTAAGAAAAGTCAGAAATCTGTTTTAAACTTGCATCTTCTGTAATCCTTATTACTCAAGCAATTTCTCTGTCCCAAATGATGTTTTGCCTGCTTTGTTTTTCTTTTATTTAGTGATCTCTTTGCTGAGAGATCAGGTAGAATGTAAAGATTTCTGGAAATCTCAAATAGTGTTGCATAGAAAGGGTGGTAGCACTTTGCTTCACTGAAGTTGCAGAATGCAAAGGTAAGGTTTGGGAAGAGTAGTGTCATACAGTGCAGTGTGTTTACTTAAGAATAATTTATTTTGAACACCTTTAAATGTTTGAATTGGAACTTAAACTCAGTGAACACTATTTTAGGGGATGCAGCAAGTTAGGACCATAATTGTTTGCTGGAAAACTGTTCTGATAAAGAAAAATCATGCTTTGATTTTACAAATGTTTAATCTATCAGTATCAGTGAAAATTATTCATTTGTACCTAGTCAATGTCTGATCTTCTGTAGTATTTCTTTTGGGGAACTGGGAGCACACCCCTCTTAATCCTTTCCAGTAAATTCTGCTTCTGTCCCATTTTGTTGCTCTGAAGTGACTAACTCTTTGCTTTCCCAGCCTGCTATGATCTGCCTGGAATACTTGTAAAATGGAAATATCACTAATGGACTTTCTGGTGAAACTTACTAAAATTGTAACTAACTTTTCAGCAAAAGTGTAATCACAGATGTGAAGGAAAGAGTATTGAAGGGAGAGAAAGAAACCAGGGGAGAAAAGCTATTCTTAGGTACTGAGATGATTGTAGAGTTGGGAAATGCATGAGATAAGGAAGTATAAGATACAATGTTAAGGCACTGCTCAGGTTGAAGATGTGTTAATTTTTAACACTGTTCATATTTTCCCTCCCATTTCTTTTCCTGCTTGGTGTGAGAGAGAGATGGAGTAATGTTACTGTCTTCCTGAGATTTTGAAGCCACCCATGGTTCATCTCTGCTCTGCTTTGCTGATAGAGAAACCTCAAACCCTTCTCAATGCACCTATCTAATCTGGAAGATTTTGCTTCATGTAGAACAGATGCTATGAAAAGGAGGATGCAAGTGGAAGGACTTTGTAGTTTCAGAGGAGTTGTTCTTAAAAGTAGACTTATAACTTGAATAGTAATGTGTTTTTGAGGCTAGATTCTTGTCTCTTTGTCTGAGAAGTGCCAGGGGCAATATTGTGTCTAACTTTATAAAAAATGGGAATCACATTATTGGTGTGAAAAAGAATAATACCGCAGGTCTGTTGAGAGAGAAAAAAATCTCCTTTTTACCTAGGTAAAAGAAATCTCCTTTTTACCTAGACAAGAACTGCTTACAGCCATTGGAAACACTGAGTTCGGGATATATACACGTAGAAAAATGCTTCTGGTCAGGTGACGTTTATGCCACAAAGCACTTCAATCCAGGAAGGCCAAATTCAAGATCGACCCATTGTTAACACACCGTTTATTTTGGATAGGAGAAGTTACAGATATAGGGCTTACGGAGAGGAGTTTAGCTTTAACTTTGGATTGCCAGGCTTTTGTACTCATTGATACTGACCACAGAAAGGGTTTGGGGCATGTATGAAATTATTTTAACTGACAGACGGACAGACAGAAAACTGTGGATTACACTTAATGTACTGCATCTTAAGTAATTTGCGTATCAACTTACTGTGTTATGTTTTCATTATCAGCAGTATTTGTTTGATCTGGTAGAAATAGTTACTATTCCATTCTGGAAAATGACATTTGAGCTTGAGGCTTTAATTTTTTTATTGTAAAGCTTCGTTATTCTTAAAATTTAGGGCCACCTGCGTCTTATGACAATATTCTTCTTGCCAGACCACAAGGAGACAGAGCTGCCAAATGGAAGGGAGTAGTCATCTCCATTGCAAAGTCAATAGTCTCTAATGTTTCTAACTCTACAGTAGTAACTCTTTCACCTTCTAATAAATAAAAGAGCATTGGTGGGTGACTGAACAAGGTAGAATTACTTGTGGTGAGATCAAAGCAATAGGGCTTTAAGGGAATCTGAAGTTTATTTGACTTCAGTATGCTTCTCCTTTTTCTACTAGTTCTGAAAGAAGAAAAAACCCCCAGTTTACTTAAGTATAAAATATTCTGTGTGCTACAAAGCAACTTCTAAATATTTCCCTTATGCTTTACTCTGTGCTCCTCTGTACCCCAGCAGATGGGAGTATTTCTCGTGGGGTGTTCATGTTAATACTAAGATAACATACTGAAGAGAGATGAGCACTGTTCTCTGCATGACTGAATGAAGACATTTAAATTCTGCTTAGCTAGGGAGGTAAAACCAGTTGCAGCCAAGATCAGAAGGAGCAGCTTTTGCAGAATGTGTTGATGTGGATGAAGAGAACTGCTAAGTAGTGTCTTAACTGCTGAGACTTACAGAGGAGATCCATGAGAAGTTTTGTGTAGTCTCAATCCTAGAGTTGTATCCTCATTGTGTACCCAAAAGTGAGCAAAGGAATGCATCCTGAAAGTAAGTGAGGGGAAGCTAATTATCAGCAAAAGAAAGAGAGTAGTCAAAGAAAAGAGAACTCAGGGTGAGTTTCCAGGTTAATCTGATTGCTTCTGTCACAGGCTTGAGGCAGGAAGTGCCTTTCTTTAATGCCATGATATGAGGTGATGTATTGCTTGTGAAGCCCTGTTCCTCTTGAGCTCTGGACTGGTGGTTTGCATTCTGACTGCCTTTTTGAAGAGGTGCTGCCCTTGAAAAATGAGGAGAATGCCTGGCAGCAGTGTAAGAAATGTGGTGGAAATCCTGCAGGAATTACTGGACAGTAAGAAGTGTCCTGTGTCTTCTGCTGACCTGTCTGGCACTTCCTGTGACCTCAGTTTTCTGCATTACTAGTTTTCTGTTTATTTTGTAAAAGAAGGAAAGGAGGGTTTCACTACAGATTAAAGCCTCATTTATTGTTCATGATCAGGTTTTTAGTCTATGTAAATTCTTGCTTTAATAAGAGGAGGATGAAGAAGGGAGTAGATGCAGACCTTCCATTAGATTTTGGTTTTCACGTCAGTACCTTCTGCCTTTTACCTTTTCTTTTAAATTCTTTATTTCAGTAACCCAGGTAGAAAACTTGATTGTAGTCTTACTGTAAGGTCTCACTACTTAATCATTAATTTAATTGTAGTTTATATTTTTAGGTAAGGCAAGTCCTGCATGGTTGAGATAATTGCAATTGTATTGCCCACAGTGATGAATTATTTCTTCTACTCTGAATCATGTGTCAAACCAGTGTGAGAGGTTTTAATAACAATGTCCTGTTAATAGAAATCTTTGTAACAGTGAATGATCCTTTTGGAACATTGACGTAAGATGAATGGGCTGGTGTTGCACACTGAATGTGGTACGTTTCATTGATCTGAACAGCACCAGTAATTGGAATAGACTTTGACTTTTTCCTTGTCCTTGGAAGTCCTTTGCTTTCAGGCAATGCTGAGTTTTATAACTGCAGAGGAGGAGTGTTTGATGATAGAAGAGCAGTTTAGGTGCTTTAAGAAAAGTTTGACTGACTTAGTATTTTGAAATGAGCAGTATGTCTTGTTTTTCATTCCTTCCATTGCTCTGAGGTTTGCAAGGTTATTTACATAATGTGTACTTACTTTGAGGGGCTTCAGTTTTGGTTTGTATGGTTCTAAACATGATTATTAGTTAGTATAAGGGTCACGCATCAGCTACTGTGTGGCAACAAAGATAAGAATTTGTGAAGTGTCACTTCCTACACAGTGGCTGATGTGCATATGTCTTTGTTTTTTTTCTCCAGAACATGGTAATAATTTTTGGCAGAAGAGAATTGTTGCAGCATGGAAGCACAGAATTTTATTTTCTGTTCAGTTAAATATCTTTTGCTAGTGGCACTTAATAAGTAGGGTTAATGTAATTTGAACCAACACTGGAAAAATGTACCTTTTTTTTAAAATTCATCTTATTTCGTAATAAAAATCTGTGTGTGTGCTTGGAGATGTTAACATACAGTAAGAAATAATTCTTAAGGTCGCTAAATGCTTTCTTTGTCCTTGTCTTATTCTCTTGTTTCATGTTTCTTATGTATTTTTTGATGTAGATGTAACAGTGAGAGTCTGCACAAGATGCCAGAGCAGTGGCTAAGCTGTGTGTTAGAAGAAATCAAATCATGTGATCCTTCTTCCACACTGTGTGCAACCAGACGGAGTGCAGGAATTCCATTCTACATACAGGTACCAACTTACCTTACTGCCTCTCACTGAAATGTATTCTCCAGAAAGGACATTTAAAAAAAGGAAATTACATGCTTATTTTTCCCACTTCAACCCCTTTTGATCAAACAGTTGGATTTTTTTCCTTTTTTTTATACAGACTTTGATTGCCTTTGTGCAACCAAGAAGTTTTTTGTAATTAAATGATGTTTGGCACCTCAATTCTATTGACTCTTGACATTTTTAGCTTGTGGTAGATTTTAATGGCATTTCTAAAGACTGTGTTTAGACTTTGTGTTACAACTGTAATAATTCTGGCAAATTCATAAATTAATTCATAGATTAAGTAAGGCTTTGTTAACCATGTGACTATGTGCTACTTCAGTGCAAAGCAGGAGGGTGGTAAAATATGAACAGACCTTCACAGAACTGTAAAATGGTGGCCTAGAAAATACTGCAAAGAGCTTGGGAAGGCCACTCAACAGCAATAAAGCACAAGTAATAGTGTCATGCTAACAGGTGTTGACTGGCAGTCTCAAGTGCAATGAAGGAGTAGATTACTGAAGCCTTCTATCTGTGAACGTGGGGCCATGCTCCCACATTCTTCCCACTCCCTGTGTTACCATCAGCTCCATAAATCCCAGTCTGTTTGACTTCTGCCAAGTTCAGAACTGATTGCTGCATGGCAGTGTTTGCTCTCTGAAGTGTCACCTCTTGCTGAGTGCCCCACATTAGTATGCAGTAGCTCATCTACGTCCTTGGAGGGTCAGTCACTGCAGAGTTGGTTCTGCAGATTACACTTCACCTATTTTCGTTCCTTTGTTCCTCAAAGCAGCCATATTTGTTCTCCCCTAGATTTACCTCCATAGTTTTGATTTTCACCCAGTTTTCTAAGACGGGAGTCCAAGATTAACTATACGATTTGTAACTTTCTTCACTCTCTGAAGTACAGTCTCAAGCATGTTCCAAGAATCTGAGGGACTGCTGGGAGCAAGCTTTCCCTGCCAGAAGAATTCATCTTGCTTGTTTTCCACTCCAAGTTTGCCCTGAGAAAGTTGAGGCAGCCAGCTTCTGTCTGACCTCTTATGTCAGTCACAGCCTGCTCCTGGCTTTGCTAGATGTGTGTGTGCAAGGCAGCAGAGATCAGAAGTAGGGCACTTGTTTTGGAGGCATTTTTCCTGTTCAGTTTCAGCAGTTAAATATCTTTCTCACTTATATCCATAAGTTGTCTGCAGAAGGAATTTGGTGATTTCTTGTTTTCTGGTTTCCCTATTCACACAACACAGTTTGAATCTGGTGGACATTCTCTAGTTTTAATCTTGACAATGTGAAAAAATCCAAGCATCTTCAAATCAGTATTTTATGTAAAAAGTTACATTACTGTAAGCTCTAGGAGGACCCAGTGGTATCCCACTGCAGAAAATGCGTGTAGTCTGCAGTTGGCCTACTGATTCCTTAGGGCAAAGCTTGCACTGTGCCCACAGCTCTGTGGATAAACAGGTCAGAGGGGTCTTTTTTGACAGCTCTGGAAGCGTACAAAGTTAGTCTAGTCAATTAATGGGAGGGTTTGAAATTAATATGAGATTAGTCTGAAATAAACGATTTTCAAATTGTAATTTTATAGTAAAGAGAGGTGGTAGTGTTCTTTGGCAGTAGTTTTTGAATGTACCTGTAGATTCAGTAAAATGAATTAAACTTTCAGTGGCATGTTGCAGTCAGATAATAAAAACATAAGTTATATGTATCCTAACAGTAAAAAAAGAAGGTTATTTTATTGTAAAACGCATAAAATCAAGACACGTTGTGGTCTCTTTGCTATTTACATCCTGTGATGTGTTCTTGTTTAACTAAAACACATCTCTATTTTAATGAGAATATGTAATTTTTAAGGTTATAACCATTCCATGACCTCTTTAAAATAGGAGTATTCTTAGTGAATAGTGCAAAGGTGCAGCTCCACTTAGTGGCTGGGAAAATATGAGTTTCAGCTTTAACATTATGAAATTTTAGTTTTGAATTCATTCTCTACTTTTTATACTTCATGAACACCTTTTTTTCCCACCTGCCCTCTCTGTTTCTCCTATCATTAAAGGTACTGATAAACTGACAGAAACTACTCCTGGGTTTCTGCCTAAACTCTGTATTTCATTTGGCTTGCGGCTGCTCCATTTGGTTCTTACTGATGCTGAACAGACTCTAGGTCCCAAAGCACAAATGGATAATAATCTTTTATTGGTAATAAATGATCTATGATTATGCATTTGTCCTAACTTGGACAAATTCAACAAGAGCTACTAGACAGAGAGAGAAAGACTGTTCTAAATTCAGTCCTGAATTCTAGAGAACTAAATTAGAGTATTTTCATCTCATGTCCTATCCACTGAAATACTGTTTGGAGATGGATGAATCTCTTCTCTTTTTTAAAAAATGTGCTGCTTGTTTTATCCTGTGTTGCAAACCAGAATTTATTATTTGGCCAGCCCTTATCATCTTAAATATGTGTTATTAACCTAAGAAGAAGTCCATACCAGGAAATGTAAGTATGTATAGTACAGTAGATACTTTTGCTGTCATAAATGCTATGATTTTTATACTGAGAAGCTTTGAACAAAGCTAAGAGTTGAAACTGAAACTTCTTGCTATTTTTTCTTTAGTCTTTCTGTATGGTCAGAAGCTAGGCTGTGGTATGGTAAATATAGGAATCTGGAGCAGAACGGGTAGTACAGAAAAATGGCTAGAAACACCTGATTTTTAAATTATTTTTTTCTTCTTTCTGTAGGCTTTGTTGGCGTCAGAACCAAAGGGCAAAACAGATTTGCTGAAAATGACAATGAAAGAATTGATATCTCTGGCCGTGCCTTTGAATGAATCATTAAGTGTAATTCCACAGGTAAAATTTGGCCTTTCATCAAAAGGCAAATGTCAGAAGTGTGTTTTGCACTATATCAAACAGTTAAGGAAGGCGTGTGCTTCTAAGAAGGATATTCTGTTCTTATTATCTATAGCTAGATTTTAAAATGTGTTTGCATGTACAACATTATGAAGTTACTGTAAAACATACTAAAAAATGGATTGGGCATAATTCCATAGTTTTTTTCCCAGTACAGGAAATTAAGTCGTAGATGAGCAATTTACTGCTTGTAGTATATTTCTAAACAGATAGATAAGTAACTTCCTTTTTACAGGTTTGTCAATGAACAAGCAAGCTTTGTTTACATTTACAGTAAATAAATGAGCTATTTATGCATGAATTGTAGTAAAACACTACATGAAAACTGATTTTATTCATACTTAGTAACTTCTCAAACTTAAATACATACATACATTTGGAATACAAAAAACCCCTTATTTTAAGGGCAAGACTTTTATCTTCAAATGTTGTTACCGTGTACTTTGTCTGTGAGTGCAAGGAAGTATGTCCTAATGACTCTGCCAGATCTTCTGCTGGTATAAATTTATGTAGCCTTGTCATCAAAGTCTGTGAAGCTACATGTATTACCACCTTCCTTTACAGAGGGCAGAGAAATAGCAGAAAATGCTCCACATGGTAAAAAGAGCCTGGCTGTCAGTTTTAGCTTAATATTGCCCTCCTGTGAGTTGTAGTTTATTTTTTCACACAGTATCTACAGCGTGTCAAGAATGTTGGAAAAGATGATATTGAACTTCAAAAGTTATTTTTACAGCCATGATAAGCTAAGGAAGAAAGAATGTTGGCCTTCACTTGCAATGCCTGGACTCTGGTTGTTAGAGAAATGTATTTTTAAACTGTAGCTGTTTTAAACAGCGTTTACTGCAGCGCCATTTTAATGCATTTTTAAGCAACAGTATATCTTGCATTTAATATGGAAATAAAGTGCCATAAGTGAGTACATAGATTGTTTTTGCTTTGCATGTCCACTATTGTAATTACATAGACTAAATTTAAGATATTTACTAATGAGTTTATATTTTTCATATATTTCTTCTTCCACCACAGGTTCATGCTTTAAATATCCTCCGGGCACTGTACAGGGATACCCGTTTAGGTGAAAACATCATGCCTTATGTTGCAGATGGAATAAAAGCGTCAATTCTAGGGTTTATGTCACCTGTCTGGGCAGTAAGTTAATTCTCAATTTTGCTTCTCTGATTTAACAGGATATAGAGTGGTGCTGTTCAGTGAAGCTTTGGTCGTGTTTATAAATGGCAGTACCAAATTTCTGGAGTGTAATATTTTAAGGTACAGTAAAAAATAATGTAGACCTCCAAAAATGTCATAATTATGGTTGTGGTTTTTTGCTTTTGTTAAATTTTTCTGAATTGGAAGTGCTGATATTCACAGAAAGTAGGGACAGAGATTCTTATAGGTAAAAGTCTCTTTGGCTGGTACGTTTGGACTCAGTGCACTTAGCTAGTAAGGAGTGCATTTGCATTCCTTCTGCTTGTTACTTTGCTCTTGAATTAAAGATCCCGTATGGCATATTCGGGTAGAACACTTTGTGTTCTGCTATGCATAAGGGTGAATGCTTTGAACCCCTGGAAATCTGGATGTATTCCTTGTATTAGAGATGGACATCTCTAAAGAAGCTGAACTTTCCAGTAGTACCATCTTGATTGGAAGGATGCTCTGAAGTAATAGTTTCCATGTGCTGACCTGTAGCGTGCTTTTCACTCAGCTGTTCTTCTTTTTGACTGTACATTAATGGCTGTTTTTAAAGAAAATTAGTAAATTTTAAAGGCATTTTTAAAGCATAGTTCTTATTTTTTCCTTTAGGTACGAAATTCATCTACACTTCTTTTTAGTGCTCTGATTACAAGAATTTTTGGAGTTAAAAGAGGGAAAGATGAAAATTCCAAAAAAAATAGGTAAGCTTCACTTTGTACCAATTATAAGTTTGTGAAACATGACCTTAGCCAACAGCAACTTGAAAATGTTGCTTGCTTTATGGATATATTTGAATCACGATGTTACAAGAACAGTTATCTGTGCTTAAATTGTGCTGCCAAGAAGTAAGTGGTAGGGCCAGAAATATCTGCTTTTAAACACAGAGTTAATTTGGACTCGTGCAATTTCACAGGAGTGGAATGTTGCTGAGAGGTTTTGCTACCAGTGGCTCTTCCAAAAGCCCAGTGGCTCTCGTGGTCACAAAATAGACCTATTGCTCTTGAGAGCAAAGAGAAGGGGGTAAAAAAGAAGAGAAACAGTGGCTGCACGTGTTCACTTCCTTCTAGAGCAGGTCTGGAGGTAATTTCACCCCTACTAATTTGAGATTTTCCCCTTTAGTCTTCCTGCTCTAGAACACTGTCATGTCTCTTTCCTCCAAGCTCCAAACATTGCAGCTTGCAGAGCCATTTCTCTTCCAAGGGATTCTTCCCGTGGATTCTGTAGTCCTGCTTCAAATCCCTTACTATTTCACTTTATGTAAAACCAGTTCTCCTCTGACTCTTTAAAAACTCCCCAGTCCTGAGCATTCCAGTTTCTTTGCACCCTCCAGTTAGTGCAAAAGGACCCCCGTGTTTTCTTTGGCCTGCAGCCTCTTCCTTTAGTTTTTTCAGCAAACGAAGCATGTCCATGCCCTGTGCTCCTTAACTGAGGTTTCTGCTCTAGGAGGAATGTGAAAATAACCCTGGATGTAGAATAAACTCATTAAAAAATATTCCTGGGTAAGCCCAGGGGGCCATAGAGTGGTCATGGTATGGATATTATAGTAACCATTTCAGAAATTCCTAATGGATTTTCACATCACAGGCAAGGCATGCAGTTTCTG
Organism: Gymnorhina tibicen; assembly: GCA_013399875.1. NCBI lineage: Eukaryota > Metazoa > Chordata > Aves > Passeriformes > Artamidae > Gymnorhina > Gymnorhina tibicen. Next base: position 3,034,540 of record VXAZ01001524.1, read on the forward strand.
AAAGAAGGCAATTGTTACAATTTACCTTCAAAAATTCCACTTTTTTTATGGTGGTTCCTTTCTGTTGATCCATGTAACTAATAAAATTTCCATGCATATTTTGAAAAACTAAGTGTTCTGGGATGATACTGGTGTGTCATCTTTTGGATGTTACGTAGGTGCCATTTTAGCTGTGTGAAAGAATTGATTTCAGGTGTCACTTGAAAAACTTAGTTACTGTGCATGTATGAATATGAGGAAGAAACACAGGTGGGAAGCTGGGAGGAGATTTGCCTTAGAAAATAACTCTTTCCCCAAAACAATTTGAAATGTTAGCTGCTCTACTGCATGAAATTATTCCTGTTTTGTCATAAACCCAAGTCACTTCTAAATTCACTCCTATAACTCTCCTGAAGCCCAAGCAGAGCAATAAAAATGGCTTTTTATTTCTTGCCTTCCTACTTTGGTTTTGTAACAGCATTTAAAGTTGCTTTTTTTTCTTTTAATTTTTATATTGAGTACTTACTGAAAGAGATAGACACCCTGCTCTTTTAAACTTGTATCCTTGGGAAAAACTTGGCACTAACCTCTGCAGTGAGGAGGCAAACTGACTTCTCAAATGCATGCAGTGTGATGATCTGTGGAATCTGAGACTTCTGTTTGTGAAGCTGCAGAAAGTAATGCATTTGAGCATCTGTTGGGGATGGGAGATGCCAGAACGAAGGAAAGGAATCTTTTATGTTGCTGAATTAACTTTATTAGTGACAGTGTTAACTTTTATGAAACTTTTTGTTTACAGTAGTTTCTCTATAGTCATTTTAACCAAAAGATGTTAAAGCTGGGCTGGCTTTCTTTTCTTCATCTATCCATTTAGCAGTTGTGCATTAAACATTACATGTAGTCACTTCTACTGTTTTCCATGTGTGCTTGTCAAAACTGTGACACAGGGATTGGGAAGACACTTCTTAAGATAGGTCAGTGAGATACAGGAGGTGTGAAAACAGGCAGAGATTCGATTTGCAGCTCCTGTCTCTGCAGGAGAACCCACAGGTGGGTATAAGGTGGACTGTGTTTGGGAAGAGAGAGGTTTGTGTTTGTGTGGTTTGGCACCACGAGGTGTCACCGTTGCTGCACAGCTTCCTGCAGCCACATCCCTGAGTGCAGCTGCGCTTGGGCACTTCTCTTCTGGAGCTTTAAACTCAAGGAGTGTTTTGCTGGAGCAAAATTCATATATTAAAACAAAGTAATTTTTCCCCCAGCTCTAAATCTGGCAACTTCCAGAGCACTGGCATTTTAGCAGCTTGGATCTATAGGAGCTTTTGTGAAAGTCACATGGGTTTGAGCTGCTTGTTCTGTTGCCTTGAGGATGTTCTTGTTTTCATGAAGGGACAGTCTGTCCAGAGACCAACTTTCCCATTAGGACACTGCCTAGGCTTCCAGTTTACCTGATTTTAGATTAGGAGGTTAAATCTGTCACTTTTGTGTCAGCAGAGTTAGGTTATTGCTGGGTTATTCTGGGCATCTCTCTAAAAAAGGATGGACTTTCTGACTGGTTTCTCAAGAAGAGTTCCTATGACACTGATAGAATTGGGGGGCTGGAGAGTTTGTATAGACTTTCAGAAGGAAGCTGTAGAACATGAAGTAATGATTCATCTTTTTAATTTTAGCATGAACACAAAAAAAGATGAATTGGAAAATTAATACATGAAAAGTAAAAACTGTGTGCAGTGTTGCAAGTACAGGAGAGAGGAGTTGTGAAGACTGTTTACAGTGGTCCATGCAACTACACATGTTGGGCTTTCTCTTCTTGTGAAAATAAAGTTAGAAATCTTCTCTGGCTTTTTTCTTCCTGAGGAAGACTCTATGAAAACTTCTAATGCTGCCACAAGTGTGTGTTAATGTCTTTATATAGGTGTATGTGTGTGTATTTGGCTAAATGATGCTCTGAATTTCAGAGCATTTACATTTGAAAAATAGCCCAGTTAACACTTACTTATAGAGGGTTTAGTTTAGGTTTTATATACTTGATTTGGGAGTACGATTTTCTTTAATGCTGTGATAATTTAAAATTTGCAAGACCTGGAATGAAATTCTAGCCACTCAAATTCAAAGTACTGAGGAAGGTTGGGAAGAAGTCTTTGCACTGTGCCCGTTGATACTTGGTTTCAAGAAAGTGTGTTCTGCACAGATACATTGTGGGGTGCTTTAGAGAAGATGCCCCCCTTCTCCGAGCCTTGCACAGCACGCGTATTTATGTTGGTGCAGTCAGTCACTTCATACTTGCTGTGTCTGCATCCTAATTTGCCTCGTTAATATGGGATCAGCTGTGAGCTGTTCCCCAGCCCCACTGCTGTTCAGCACTTGAACTGTGTGCTGGGATCTGCCCTCCACCCAAACAGTGACTCAGGAGAGGGTCCCAGCTTCCAGGCACGTCCTCCCACTGGCGGGTTCTGGCATCATAGAATGATGTCAGCTGGAAGGGAGCTTAAAGAACATCTTGTTCCAACGCCTCTGCCATGGAAAGGGACACCTTGCACTAGACCAGATTGCTCAAAGCCCCATCGAACCTGGCCTTGAACAGTTCCAGGGACAGGGCATCCATAAATTCTCGGGGCAACCTGTTCCAGTGCTTCACGGTAAAGAATTTCTTTCTAAAATCTGATCCAATCCTGCCTTCTGTCAATTTAAAGATGTTCTCTCTTGTCCTATCCCTACACGCCCTTATAAAAAGTTCCTCTACAGCTCTCTTGAAGGCACCACCCTGAGGGGCCTGTTGAAGACCTGAGTACTGTGCTTGGTTTAATGCAAATTGATTGAATAGGACTTGGGACAGCAATGAGTTTGGTAGGCCAATGAGTTTTTTCTCTCCTTTTTTGATTAAATAGCCACTTCTTCTTTTCTTGTGCAGTCAGTTTGCAATGTAGATTTGTTCAGTCCATGCACTTTTCAAGAAGCCAAGGTGTAGTGTGTGCTTCATAGTTCTGTTTCTTTTGTGATTGTTTTTTTTTCATCTTAGCTACAGTTGGCAAATCATCTAAAGTAGATTTTTGCTGTAGTTGATTGCAGGTTCTGATGTCATAAAAATTTAGGATGTCTTGAGATGAAGGTATATATATTATGATAGTTAATGCAGATCTGAAAATCAAAATGAAAATCAGAGTAACTTATGTGTACAGTTAACTGAAATTAATTTTGAAATATAATTAAATTTCTCATCATAGAGGGATTATCTTCTGTCCGAAGGGGTTACAGTAATAATAGTGGTATTTCCATCTAAATTCTTACACAGACACATATATGTGTGTGTCTGTATGTACACTGCATATGTGCATATTTACAGTAGGGGACTACAGTGGTCTGTAGACATCCAGTGCTATACACACACACACATACATGTATGTATATATGTCAGATACCTTTTAGGTCTGGAGTACAATGCTAATTAAAGCTGTTACTGCTTGATAGTGAACAGGACACTTGTCATCAGACATTTGGTGAGACTCTTCTTATCAAATTCCTGGTATTAAAGGCTTTTTTAAAATTTTCCTTGCTCCCCCCGCCACCCCCTGCCAAGGGATAAGCATGATCAGGAATTGCCTTTGAGGCAATTTGCCATTTGACTTAGCTGTAGTCTTTAGGGTAATAAAAGAGGATCATCCTGGTTTATCTGAAAATTAAATTTTTTGATTTGGGATACAAATGTTGTAGAGTCCTGAGAAAGAGTGACCAGTGGCCTCAGGCAGAACTTGGGATTCAGAGAAAGAGTGGGAACTGGGGAGAATTCCCTCTGCATCTCACCTTGGTGAAGGAGTTTTCAAGAAGGAAAAACTTCAACTCCTTGATAAAAAACCAGGGTTTTAAGCAAGGCTGAAATGGTACTGTGCAACCTGATGATTTTTATGTTTCATAACTGGTGTATGTATATATATATTTGCATTTTGGGAGGAGGGAAGCTCCTATGTATTTATAGTGTAGTGAAGGGATAATGCGTATGCAGAAAAATACTTAGCTGTCAACACAGATTTTCTGTGGAGTTAATATGCTGCTTGGAATTTGAGTATGAATGTGGCCATGTTTTCAGTGTTGGTTTAGAACTATTTGAAAAGAAACAAACAACTTTCATTGCCATCTACGTAATACCTTGTCTTTATTTTCATTTACAGCTGTCAGTAGATGCTGATGACTTCCAACTCTGGAAAGGGGAAACTTATCTTTTTCATTACAATAAGATGAAAACTGTGTAGATGTTAACAGGTTATGAAGATGCCCTGCTGGCTGTGAGGCAGTCAACATGCGTGACTGCCCTCTGCTTTCCTTGTTTTTTTTGCAAGTTGAGTGTTCAGCACTTCTCAGTAAGTGGTTGCTTGCACACTTGAAGGTCACTGAGTAAAATCAAATTACTTCTAAAAACACTTAAATTAGTTTATTTTTTCTCCTAAATTGTATGCTTTTTTTTTAACATTTAGGTTTTTAAGACCATAAAGAATCCCATTTAACTCTGGGAAGAGTTAGAGGAAAATACTAGAAAGTGAATGTTCTCATGCAAATCTCTCTTTTCATAACGTTATCCCTAAATTAAATGAATCTGATATTATCTTCCTTTTCTCTAAGCTACTTTTGAGTTGTAGCTTAAAATACACATAGACTACGTCATAACTACATGACTCCTGTTAAATATTCCACTCCTGGCAGGCTAACACTTCCAGTATTTCTAACTTAGCAGCTGAAAAGTCTGTCTGACATCAACGATGTTTTGTCAGTCTTAACAGCAAGCTTATTAGGCATTTTCAGTGGATCATCACTTCCAGGACGGGTCTGTGTTGCCCACAGAGGAGTGGCCGGTCCTATTTTGGGATAAGCCAAAATAAACGTCGGTGGTACTGATGTGGTCAGGCTATAGTGGCACATGGGTGTCATAAAATGGGCTGGTAGCCCTTAGGTGCGTTTCCTGGAGGGATGCTCAAAGTGACTCCGGCCTGTAAACGCTTGGTGCCGACTTGGCGATGCACCAGTGGCAGAATTCCCGTGTGCCAGCTGAGGTCCAGCTCCGTGTGAGAGGATGGTGACTGCGGCCATGGCTCCAGGAATGCTGAGCCTCTTGTGCCAGCTCCAGCAGGGTTATGCACGTACAGCTCGATTCACAAAACCGGCCTCGCTGAGCCCTGTACCTCTTGGACTGCACGCTGTGGAAGGGTTGGGATTGCTTTATCTTGGATCTTGTTTGTGATTCCCTAGTGCATTTTCTCTGGCAGCCTTGGCCTGTTGCAGCTCTTCCGCTGAAATACTGTGTCAGTGACAGTGAGGTTTCATGAGGTGACCCGAGCCATTTAAATGCCTCTGGTACTTTTCCTCTGGCTCCTTCTGTGTCACCTTTTGCAGCCTGTTCCCTCCATGCCACCTCAGTTGTTCTGGTGAATGCTTTCGAAGTAGTTATCAAGGACTTGTTGCAGTACATTGCCTTGTGAGGGGGTTGTTTTTGTTAAGAAAAAAAATCCCTTCCCCATCTGTGTGCCAAAAATAGGCCGCATTTATTTTGTTCAACTTTTTTGTTTTTAATACTCTGGCTCTCTTTTTGTTGTTGACTTTGACAGATTTAGAAGACTTAATCTTAGAACTGTCTCAAGAAAACATGCAAAAGTTCAGGCTGACTCAGATAACCGTTACGGCTTTTGCTGATTAATAGTTCAGTAACAATATGCTTGTTTAAACATTATTTTGAACAGGCTCCCTAAGTGCCTTTATGACAAGAATAACGATGATAAGGTGCTATTGACTTGTAAGTTGAAGGTAAAATATATGAAAGTTTTGTGCAGAAACAGAAAGAAGTTGAAAACAAGCTCCTAAACAAATGTTTCTCTCTGTGTTACTGCTTCAATTACTCTCTTTGTTTTACAGGTCTAAACTAAAACTCTAAAATCCCCTGTAGCAGAAAATATTGATTGTTCTTCTCGAAGCTGAGGATGCTCTTTGTCTGTATGATCTCTGTTGGTTTTAGGAACACAGAGTGTGTCTTTCTCTTTTTGATAAAATGCCTAAAATCTACAGAACCATTTTTACTTCAAAATTTTATCTTGTCTATACAGAGTCAGAAAAGCAATAACCCACATAAATCCCAGTCATATTTCTGGGGTCTGAAACACACTTAAATCACTGGTGTGCAAATGTGTATCTCTGCTCTCGTGAACAGGGAGTATCTTCATAACATCCTGTCTTAAGTCAGCACCAGAAAATAGAAAGATGAACTTGGTAAAGTGACCTGAATGAAAATTTACACAGAGTGAAACATCCTAAAAATATATATGCTGGCCCAAGGTAACTCCAGTTCATTCATTTGTTTTAAATAAATTAGGGGCAGAATGTTAATGTTTGTTTCTACCAAGTGAGTAAAATGCATTGCATGAAACAAAAATGAATGTAAACTAGCCACACAAGTAGGTGATTTAGTTTCTGTTGTAGTGTTAAAAGTTTTCATTAGTATGAATAGGGGTAATTATTCTATTTTGATCCATGCGTAATGTACATATCCCTTATTCATTACATTCACTGTACCAAGTAAAAGCTGCTAGTCTTCACAGAATATTGCCAGAGAGATAGTGTGGATTATTGGAGCTGAAATTTGCAATGCTGAATTTATGGTAAGAGATTAAAGATAATAGTGTTATAGGCAGTGGTTGAACAGAATTCTTGGAGACTTTGTAGATATATATGCGTATCTCTTAATTTTAGTTATATTTGTGTACATAGATTTTTATGTACATACACACATACACACAGTTCAGTGTCCTAAAAAAAGTTTGTTAAAAGTAATTATCTGTAAAGTAATTATTTTAAACTTGGTTTTAGATACAGTTTGATATACCTGCATATATGTAAAGGTACATTTGTCATGTATATCAAAGTTGAGTGGTGATTAATGTGTTGATAAAGGTACCAGGTTGTATCTGTGATATTGGGTTTAAGTGGTGTTCCCCTGTTTTTATTCTGAGCCCATTGTACGCATACTTCTCTATCTAGCATCGCAGCAAAAGCGCTCTTGCAAAAGTGCTCTTCACAAGTTATTTTATTGAACTGTGTGTTGCATAATTATTCCTCTTAAGTCACACTTTCCTGATGTATTTGTTCTATGCAGGTGCTCATTCCATACCTGATCACACAGAGTGTAATAAATAGCAAAACAAGAAGTATAAAGAAACTTGGCTTAAGAGATCAAAGCAAACCAGACCATGCAGTCCTTTGGAAATCTTGGCTAGCTCTCTTGTAAATAATAGTGCTTCTAAAGCAGAAGGTATTTAACTACTGTATTTATACAGGTTTTGATTGGCAGTTCAGTTATTAACCTCATAAAAACACAGCAACATAAACTAGTAAGAATGTTTATTCTAGCACTTCTATCTGAAGGAAAATGAAAACTAAGATATAGTGGCATGTTCTTAGTTCCTTTTAAGTATTTATTTTAGGTCTGTGTAGCATAAAAGAATGTTTTTTCAAGTCAGTGAACTTAAACTATTTTGCTTACTGTTCTGGGATTTAAGTATTTTCTAATTACTAACAAAACAAATGTTAGATTTATTGAAGGTACAGAGTCACCACATCTTTATTAAAGGTCCAAACCCCACATCTTTATAATGATTCTTGATTCCCCTTCGTAGTGTTTTCCATTTCATGCAGGGTAAAAATGAAATCTGAATTGTCTTTTGTAACTGATTTGATGAGGTTACAGAAAAGTTGTGCCTTTTTGTCATGGAAGAGGCGTCCTGTATCCTGTTAGGTCTAGAAAAAGAAGTATGCAATAATCTTCCATATTCTTGCTCTTGGGCTTATTAGCCAATGCATTACACCAGGTTTTTTTACAGTTGTTTTTTCCAGGCTTCATTGTGGCCTCCCACAAAATTACATGGCCATTTTGCCTTCTATGGCAGCACTAAAATTCTCTTATGCGTGTGAAATGTTTTATTGAAAGCAGTTTGTCATGAGTCCTGAGACAGTATGGGATTTCAGGAATTTAACTCTTATGTATATTCTTTAAAACAAAATTATCTGAGGCAAATTAAAATTTGTATATAATCTCTATTTTTAAAGGAACTTGCATGTTGCTATTGTCTCTGTCTCTTAGTAAGAATAGTGATGGTTCTCTAGTGGTCATCCAGAGGGACTGATAAGCAAGAGCTTTCATAAATATATACTACTTCTGAAATAAAATTTTAAGTGGTTATTTTTATTTCTACATCAAGCTAGTATTTTAAATGCTAGCGTACAATGTGGCAAAAATAATAGTTTGTGCTGAAGTGGAGACTCAGTTACTAACTTAATAAAAACTGTTAAATCTCAAGAATTTTGTTCTGAGCAGGATCCATTGTTTACTGTACTTGCAGTGGCTTGTGATGGGCAGCAAATTCAGGAAGACAAGAAAAACATTGATCTTTTAAGAAGGCAATGTTAGAACCAGGGTGGCAGAGTGGGAAGTAGCTGAGTGGAACCACACAAACTGTAAAGGGATCTCTTTGTCCTGTTTCCTTAATTCCCGTTGAAAGTATGACTGCCAGCAACACTACATCAGGTCAGCAATGTTCTTCAGATGAGTTAAAACCTCCAAAGTTTCAAGGACATTTCATAACTATTCTGAGTAGCACGTTGCAGTGCTTCATTCCCCTTGCCCGCTTTAAAACTTCCAAGCTATGATTTGTGACCACTGGTCTTTTCTGTACTCTCTGCAGCTACTGCAAGAAGATTATTAGCTCTCTAGTTTTTGATTCCTTCAAGTGGTTGCTGTTAGATCTACCCTGGACCTCCTCTTTGTCAAACAGAACAAACCTGGCTCCTTCAGCTTCTTACAGGGCATGTGCTGTAGGCTGTGTCCATCTGGGCAGCAGTTGTTTGCTGGACCCTCTCTTGTGTGTTCTAATCTCTTCTGAACTTGGCAACCCAGAACGTGACGGGGGATTCCATGTGCAGCCTCACTGATCTGCTGCTGCTTTTGGCCTAATGAACGCAGTCCCACGTGTGGTTTGCCCTCTTTGCAGTGAGGATGCGCCCTTGGCTCGCACTGAGCTTGGCATCCACTGTAACCCATATATTTTTTCCCTTGGGGCTGTTGGTTTCTGAGCCAGTTGGTTTTCAGTCTGTGCTGATGCTCAGGATTATTCATCCCAGGTGCAAAATCCGTAGCTTTATGAATTGTTCTTCTTACTACCACTTTTGAATAATTTAAAGTGTTGCGTATTTGCTTTCGTAATTGTATAATATTATGCTGTTTCGCTGTGTTCTAAAATACAAGACAAAAAGCATCCTTTGAGTCAAATATAGTAAATTCTTTGAGTTTTGCTTCCCCTGTAGATAAGACATTTTCTGTTTTCTGTACCTTTATTGCTGTTACTCTTCCTGTCACGGCATGCAGATGATTGTCATATAATTTAGTCCTATTAAAGGAGCAAAAACCAAATGTAATTCTTAAAGCGTGTCTGAATTAGCTTTGGTGTTTACCATAACCTCAGCATAAGTCAATCTGCCATACATTTTTTCTTGGTGTTTTTTGTGTAGTTGAAAAAAAAAAGTTGCCCATTTATTTTGAGCTTATTCTTCTGAAATCCATCTTTGTTAGCAGGGAAATATGCTTCCTATAATTTGAGACAGTATCTAACTGTTTAATAAGTGATAAGGGTCAGGGAAAGAACATGAATGTTAAAATAGGTAACTAAAACTTAGTCTAGTCAGGTTAGCCTAGTTAAGTTGCATTGTGGGATTTTCTCATAATTCAATGACGTCAGAAGAAGCAAATATGTAAAATGTATATTGTCTATATAAATCTGTCATTTTTAATGACAGTTCTGCCAAAGTCTGTCCTGGTTTTCAAGTTCTTTCAGCAGCAGTTGTCCTGGCAGTGCCAGGAGTAAGTTGGGTTCTGTTCCTGTATTACTTCTCTTTAACATAAAGGATCATCTGACATGTGGTTAATGATTCCAATGTAAGGATTGGTGTAACACAAGTAGATTTTACAGGAGACAATTTAATGAAATTACAAAAATGTTTTTAAACTGTATTCTTGGTCCTTATCCCTCTAAGTGTGTCTTGTCTATATTTTTTTTCACATTCCAATTCTATTTTTTCTTTTAAATATAGTATTATTTCCCTGTCAGATATCTGACCGTGCATTTGTTAGCTGACATGAGATGTTACCAATATTTATATTTCAAAAAGAACACCAGAAACCCTTGCTGCCCTCAGAAAATTGTCTCCAAATCTCACCTATGCTATACTCAAATATGAACATATTTGCTGCAAATGTTCTTTAACGTGTCAATGACTAAAAACAGCCTACAAGGTTATAAAGCTTCGTTCTTCTGAAAAATAAATGAAAGAACAGAAGCAGGTAATCTCTGACACATGTCACAGTAAAATGATATGTATGCCCCAGTGTCACAGCAGAGTTTTAATCTCCTGGAGTGTTCTCTTAAGTGTACAGCACAGTTTTAAAAAGAACACTGAAACATCCATGGTTTTAATCTGAAATGTATTTTTAAAATGCAGTTAAATAATCCACCCACTTGTTTTGTATAAAGGTGGAATATTTCATTAGAAAGACATTAGTTATATAAACATAGATGTTAACCCTTGAGCTGTGTAGCATCAAGTTGCTACTGAGACAAACACAATGTGTAATCACTGGAGATGTCACAGTTCTCAGCAGCATTTATGAATTGGTCCTAGAAGTTCGATGGTTATTGATATCTCCACAAGCAAAGTACATGAAATGAAAACTTTAAAGTACATGATTTCTGGCTTAATTTAAGCCATTCCAGTGATAAAGTGAAAAGTGATAAAGCCGAAGAACTGGTGCTAAATGAATGGAAGAACTGCTGACGCTCAAGAGTATAATAAGGGCTTCTGGGTTAGGTTATTTTGGAAAAAAGTAAAACTGCTTTTTGCATGTTTTCTGAAGAAGCATTATCAACACTCTAAACTGTGTGTCATGCTTAAACCAGACTTTTCCTTGAATTTTTATAGATTTACAGTCTCCTTTGAGTTTTCTTCTTTTATTTTAACTCCCATCACTAGTTGTCTTTTTGTAACTTAGCTGTGTTTTTTAACTTAGTTGTTTTCCACATGCTTATTGCCAGCTATTAAATTCTGTCCTTCCTATCATCACATGCCTTCAAAGTAACTTCTTGCCAATTGATATGACCTCTATAGTCTGTGAAAGATTTTTCTTCCCCCACCTTTTGCCTGTTCCAGAATCTATTTAAGAGGGAGAGTTTGACTCAAGGGCACACAGAGGATTGCTAGGAGTGGCGGGTCATTTGATTCCATATGACATGGTACAGAAGATGCATCTGTATCACTGTTTCTTGTTAATGGAACATCTTTTCAGGTGGGGAAAACTGAATGAAAATGGCAAAGAAACTCTTGTATGTCTCTCTACATAAACATTCTTTGTCAGTCTTTCTTCTGAGTGCTACAACATGACTGCTGTGGCACCATCAAAATGAAACCTTTTGTGATTGGGCTGTACTCTGTCATCTGGCTTTTGTGCAGAATTGCTTGCATGAAAAAACATTAATGTTGTTAAACTGGAAACTCTCTGAGATGTAAATACCGCGTCTTCCTGTCTAAGTACTGCAGTATTCTGCATGTATACAGTTCTTCAAATTATTTTTACAAGTGAATTTAGTAGGTTGTGAGTGCTTCCATTAGTTTCTCTCTCAGCCTTTCTACATCAAGCATCATTTTAATTATGTACTTGAATGACATTTTACATCAGGGAGAGGGATTTTATTGTTAGCATCATCAGCCCACTGATAACTTCTGTTTCATTACTCTACTGCCTCTCTCAATAAATAACCTTCCACCAGTTAATTGTTTGGGTCTCAGAAATCCTGTTTGAAATTCTGAATTGTGAAATTGTGCTTTTTTGAGTTACTAACAGGAAAAAAAGAAAATACTATTACAGAATCTGTGGTTGAGCGTACTGTCAAAGATGATCTCTCAAGCAATATAAAAAATAGTTTCAGCTGGACATGGGGTAAAATACTAGTACCTTAAGGCTTTTCTTAGTTACTTCTCTTATAAACACATTTCAGGGGGAGTAGATGTAAAATCTTCTGATCTGCAGAATGTTTGGTTTAAGAATTTAATTACGGTAGCTCTCTTGCCAAAAATCTGTGTTTGAACTATGTCAGTGACTAATGGGATGGTAGTTATCTGTATTTTTAATTTAAACCTATTGTTCCCTGTCTGATCTGTCATAGAAGAGGAAGAAAGTTTGTTTCATGAAGACTCTTGGCAGTGGCTTTTGGGTTGTTTTAGCCCACATTTACTTGATATGTTCTTTTACAGATATGTTAGGGACTTACCTTCTTTTAAAGATATGGGTAGCTTACTGCTTCTGAAGTCTAACTCACATTTGTGTGTATATGTATGTGCATGAATGTATTTATATCACTTGCATACGTGGGACATGTCCCAAAGTGCTCGTATTGGTTTTTCAAAGGAGTATGGTTTTTGATGAAATTAACATGAAATATGTGGCTTAGAGTCATGAACAGTTTTGAAAAGCAGAGCCATTATACTTTTTTGTTGTTCCAGGCTCAGTTACAGTACACAAATAATCGCGTGTACATGTTTCCAGGAGCAAAAAGCATGGTCAGCATTAAAAAATGAAACAACTGAATTCCTCTGTTTTATGCTGTCTAGCTGTTTTGCTTCCTGCTTATTCCCAGTTGCACATCTCCCTGTCTTGACGTTCCCAAGTGTGGATTCACACTTGAATTAATGCTCTGTATTTTAAGCACTCTTTTTAATTTTGCAGTGCTTCTGTTAATGTGTCGTGTTTCTTGTTTCCCCTCTGAACTGGAGGCCCTTTAACAGTCTGCTCAGACAGTTGTGTCTCCTTTTTTCTGAAAGTGCCTGTGGACATCTTTTCTGCAGATACTGCCTATCAGTGGTTTTGATTAGGCTGCCTTCTCCCCTTAAGTAAGCTCCAGAGCAGTAAACCAAGTGGGAGGTTATGAAGGTTATGTAAGTTACCCACTTCAGTTACCCACTTCCTGTCAAAAAGATTTATGAAACCATGCTAATTGCAAAGAATTTTGAGGCTTTGTAAGGATATTCAGTTCCATTATTTTAATATTGATTCAAATGTAGCTGTTGAATTTTTAATACATTAAAAATGGACCTCTTAAAAGTACCTGTGAGGTGCTACTTGTATGTAGTCCTCTCTTAAATCTCTAAGCAATGGCCATCCATTCCATAGGAAACTTGACCCCAATTCTGCTTTTGCTTGTTGCACTCTGTAGCACAAGAAGTGGAGATGTCACAGCATTTTTGGATAGAATTTTTTCTTTTAAATACTGAGTTCTTAATGTTTTACATAGGAAAATTCAGTAGGATGGGCTGTTTGACTTGATAGATCTTGTGTTTTGTGCTGTCTTTGGCTTTGCATCTTCAGTTTGCTACATACTATATGTGCAAAAAAATTGAAGTTGTTTTGAGGACACTGTTAGAAGAAATTACATGGGTGTCTTCTGCTTGAATAACCAGTTATTATCAGTATTGATGTCTTTAAACTGTCCTCATTAGTGCTTCAATTTATATTAATTCACAGTTTTAGTGCTTCCATGTAATTTTTTAAGCTGAAATCTTTTTTGTAGCTATAACAGCTACTGCAGATTCCTCGCTTTTAGTTCTGGCAATTCACTATATTGTATATATATTCACAAAATTTTTCTTACGTGCCTAGAGAAAGTTTCCTGTCCCTCTTTGAACATTTGTTTCCACCTAACAACCTGGTTTTGCTGTGTTTATTCTGTGGCCTGTGGCTAAGGCATGTTATGTTAGCTGAGTGCTGGAAGGAGCTGTGCTGATGCTTGCCATGTGCTCGTTTACTCGTGCGTGATTTTTTTTTTTTTGTCTGCTTATTTTTACGCACATTCAGTCTTGCCATGGCATCGTGTTATTTTTCCAAACCTGGATCTGTCTGCTTATTGGAAGCTTTGCATTGGAGTCATGCTAACATGGAGCATTTATCTTGGTTGATCTTGTGGCGAGTGAACTCTGCAGTTGGCTTTGTTTTTCTAAATGATGGCCTTTCATTTATTTATTTTTAAAGGAAGTCTTTTTTTATGTGCATACCATATATGTCTAATTAGAGCTTCCCCATGGTAACATTCAAGTGGTTCTTGCTTAGATGATGCTGAATGGTTTCCTATAAACCATGAAGCCATCCTTTATCTGATCAAAAGATTATAAAACAAACACAGAAGATTTCTACTTACCTCTTTTTAGCTTGGATTGATTTGCTGTTGCAGCTTTAACTGTGCTGCCTTATTAGTTCTGGCTAGGGATGAGTTCATGAGGGATTTGTACAGTGCTCTGTTTTGAACATGGTTGCTCCATGTACACAAGCAGAAATGCGGCCTGCAGTGTCACCACTGCCATGTGCTGGAAGCAGCGCTGTGTAAAGAGGGCTAATGGAAGCTCAAACTCTTCTGCCACTGCATTTTACAAATCTTCTTTGAGTTACTATTCTGAGGTGCTTTTTAGTGTCAGCAAACCGAGCATCTGTTAGTACATGTCTATTAGGTATATTCTATTGACTGTTTAGTGCATAAGCCATGCTAAAACAAATGTCATCTTCTCTTTTTCAACCAGAATATTATTAAAATAGTGTCAGAATTTAAGCTTTTATCTTTTCTTTTTAGTGTGATTAAGGGGCTAAGATTCCTTTTTCCCAGAAAGGAGTTCGTTATGTGTGCGTGGTTCTTCTGCCTCTCCAGCTTCACTGTAGCATCAGAAATCCAACAAATAAACTGATATTTCGAGTGCAGCTAATTACTGCAGAATGCTAATTGTAATTCTTCTTCATTTGTTTCTGCAGAATGACAGGAAGGGAGTTTTTCTCTCGATTTCCAAGCCTTTATCCTTTCCTTCTCAAGCAGTTAGAGGTTGTAACCAATACGTTGAACAGGTAAGATGATGTCTGAGAAAACTTTGAAATACAAAGTGAAGTGAAAAGGTTAAACTGAGTTGTGTCACATACACACCCTAGTGCTGTTGTATACATCAGCGCTTCTTTAAGTGGTACACTTCTGATGCTTTTGCAAAGGCTTTTTTCTTTTAACTTCTGCACATTGCATTAAGTCTCTGAGGACTGAACTGCTGTTGAGTAATTAAGAGTTGCTGTGTTCTTAGGATCAGATGTTAAGGAGCTTATATTTTTCAGGGAAACAGAACCCGGGTGTTTGAGTTTCTCACGTTTAACAATGAGGCTTCCTAGCCTCTTTAAGTGATACGGGGTCACAGGCCTCATGTAACTCCACATGAACACTTTCCACCCTGTGACACGCTGACTCTGGAGAAGGGCCTTGATCTTGTTTTAACGACTCCACAAATGGTGGCTGAGAGCTACAGTTTGATCAATGCAGATGATACCGTTTGGGATGACGCTGTTACCTCCAGGTTCATGAACTTTTAAAGTAAACCAGTGCTGGCTTTTGTTTTTTCTTCAAATGCGATGATATAAACTGTGGAAGTTGAGCAGCTGATTTATGAGTGAGGTTCAGCTGACTGCTTAATGGGCCTAAGGTGGATAGTCAGAAGCAGGAGTTTCACCAGTCATTGCAAGTTTTGCAGTCTCTGCTCTAAGAAAAGAGGTTGTGTATATTCTGCACAGCAGTCTACTCTACCTGACGTTATAAAAGGTGATGATGTTGTCACTGGCAAATTTTGGTTAAGTTTTTCAGTTGAAAAAGATTGAAAACTGCTGTCTGAAGTGTTGGCCTTAAATGCTTTTTCAGTGTGAATAAAGACATGCATCTTAGTTATTAAATAAATCAAAAAGTATTAATTTTAATGTGTTTTTCTGGTTGTTTTTACCATATGAACAGTAGAGCCTTGGTGTCAATGACAAGAACTATTCTTTAGTAAAACGTGTTATTTACTAAACACACATTTCCTTTCAAACTGATAAAAATACTTCTTTTAAACTACCTTTTTGTAACTCAGCTCTCTCAGTTTCCCAGTTCATAGAGAACCATTATCTGTGCAGGTTTTTAATACTATGTAAAAATGAAGACAGCTCACCATATTTGGGAATAAAGGAGGCTTAAAATAATGTGGGAGAGTGAAGGCAATACAGCCATGGGTATCTTCATTAGGGGGTCCCCTGCAGAAGGATTGGACACCATATTTGATCCCAGCAGGGTTTGCACTCGCATGTAATGATCAGCCTAGGATAACTCCTTCAACCAGAGATGCAGAAGGCTGTTTTGTGGGAAAGAGGCTCAAGACTAGCATGAGGGAGGATGCTTTTTTCACCAAATGCTTCTTACACCTTTTTATTTAGTGAAGCCGAAGAGTTGAAAATCCATCCGAGCTTGTTTCTTTTGCTTTTAATCCTGGGAAGATTGTATCCATCTCCAATGGATGGCTCTCACTCAGCGCTCAGCACAGCGCCGTTTGTCCCCTTTATTATAAGGTAAGGTGATTTTGTGGTGGTTTTTTATGTGATGGAAGTTTTTCTGAATCTTTTGAAATTTTTTTAATAAAATGCCTTTTTAAGCTTTTCTTCAGTTTTAATTCTTAAAGGAAAAGCTGGTATTTATTGGTTGGACTTTCCTATATTATTAATACTTGTTTTGGAGAATTAGAAAGAGTATCCACTTATGCAAACCGTTGTATGACTTGTTTGTAAATCTTCATCTTCTTCTGCGAATGCTGTATGGCATCACTGCTGCCACTGAGAGGGTAGGTGAAAACTGGTGAGCTTGACAGATTTTAGCAGTGCAAGATTTGCTATACAAGCTCCTGATGGTTTTTTTCAGTCCTGCAGAATGATTGTTTGGAACACATCAATGTAATGACTAATATATAGATTTGTAGATGTGTGTATGTATCTCTCTCCATATCTGTCCATGTATACACCTAGCTAGATAAAGATATGGATCTGTCCTTTATCTACCATGTTTCTAAGACACGTGCTTAGTCTTGCTCCTCTAGTAGTGAAACAAGACAAAGTTGTTGTTATCCTAAGATCTTCCAGTTTTTCTTTTAAGCTACTGTTTATGTTAGAGAATATCATCTCTGCTTATTTTTCACAGCAGATATGATGTATCTCTTGCCTTTTATGATGGTTTTGAATTTTCAAGAATAAATACTAATTACCATTTTTTCTGGAAGGAAAAAACCTGTAGTGGGAGTTTTTAAATGTGCTGTATTTAACAATTAAATATGTTTGGCTTTCTGCCGTATCTGAATCTTAAATGCTTTTTGGGTAAATGTTTAAAACTATTTGTTACATCATTAATTGGCTCTCTTTTGATGCCTGTATCAATGCACTGGAGAATGCTGGGTTTGTTTTTTTTTTTTTAATATAATGTTTCAGCATCATTTTGGTTATCACTAATAGATGAACTTTGGATAAACTTTTGGTTACAGCTTTTCAGTTTTGTCTTTGTTTCTATTATGACCACTACTTTTTGCAAGGTACATACACCAGCAAAATAACTTTTCACACTTAGTTAACTTATTATCTTGAGGTTACTGAAATTGATTCAGAAGATGTGGGGAGACAACCCCAATAAAATCTTTTAAGAACCTGGAATATTTAAGAGACCTGTACTGTTGGACCTACTTTCCTTTAAATGTGTTCCTAAAGAGGAATGATGTGGCAGATAAAGACGATGTTTTCTGCATTTCCTTTCCATTGATTTTGGCAGTAAATGCTGTGGATGCAGGTATAAAACTAGCATAAAATTACTACATATTTGTGACAAAAAAGTGTATGTGGGTGTACAGACATGCATTTTCTGTCTGGTTACTTAGCAAAGTACTGAAATTTTTATGGTTGCCAGGGGACAATACCAAGGATTCTGCAGGGGTAAATGTATTTATGATACAGCTCATTATGATACAGTGGATTCTGCAGGGGTAAATGTAATACAGCTCAGTGTGTTGTTACTGGCTGTACTTCTGTCTACAGTTATCACACCCTTGTTCTTTGGATGCCATGACTGTTTTCTGTTCATTCTGACTGCATTTGTTGCAATATTACAGGGATGATTTATCTTGGTAAAACTAATACATTGCTATTTTGCCTTCTATTTCCCCTCCTATTTTTCATTCTACAATAGCAAATGAACAAAAATAAAATTGTTTCCTCTTCATTTGGTGGTTCTTTAGAAAGTGGTAAAGAAGGTTGTTGTGAAGTAACCACTTTTGAGAGGATCAAAGAGAAGGTCTGGAGCCAAAGGCCCTGTGCACCAAGTCATTAAATTGTCTATACGAACTGTTTCTTTGAATTGCTCAGTGCAGTGTTTGTATAGCATCTGCATATACGTGTAATTACATGGTAGCCCAATGCATTTATAACATGTAATTGCCATGCCATACTTCTACCATGAGATTTTTGTTTGAGACGGTGTACCAGTGTCAGGGAAGGAGTCAGCCATGCAGGGAGGAGAGAGGAAGGGTGAATGTGACCCATGACTGGTCTTGCAGGGCTGAGCCCGCAGTGAAGTGACATTCATTTGTTGCACTGAGAAGATGAACAGAGTATTGTGTTTGCAAGCGAATGAGCAGTTCTGTGAACAAAACTGGGCTGAGCAGAAAGAATCCAAGTTGGGCTTTTGAAGAGCTTCATTTAAGCTCGAGTGGAATTTTCCATCTAGTGGGAGTAGAGCTATGGTTGCTCTGACCGTGCCGAGATGAATTGCACAATATGAGCAGGATTAAATGCTGCAAGGACAAATCTCAATCTCTGTGCACATAGTTGTTACTCCCTGTTGAACTAGGACATTTGATTACCTATCTGCAGTTCTATTAAGCTATTTTTCCCCCTGCAGATGTTTTATTTGGAAGGGAAGACTTTGATTCACAACTTATTACCTCACTTTTTATTTTTTTTAAAGAGCTAGGTAGGTCTGTTTTAATGGTTACTTTCTAAGATGAAAGAATGTACAGCATGTTTTTGATTAACAAGGGAGCTAATCGGGATGTAATGTTTTAAGTATGAAACGAAAACATAACCTCCCTTTTGCCTCCCTCTCCCTTTTTCAAAGACCTGTAATCTCTTCAGAATGATCTGGAATTGAGTTACCTTATATCCTTTCGTACCATGGCATTGACAAGTGTTTGTTTAGTGTTAAATGTTCTGGGCTGAATGCTCTGAAGGAGTAAAATACGTATTGCTTTATTAACTTGGATACTTTTTCACTAACTGGAGTCTAGCTCTATTTAAGAGTGTGACTTCTTTATATTTTAGAAAGTTTTTTTAAAAATTAACTTTAAAATATCAAACCATAAAAGGTTTTAAAACCTTGTTGGATGTATGTGCCTTGGCTTCCCCTTGACAAAACTTAGTTCTTCATGAAATTTCCCTTTTAAAACTTCAGCAAATAGGCAGATTTCAAAGCAGTGCTGCTTCTAGGAGTATTATGTTGCAAGAAATGTGAACATCTCTCTGTGATATTAACAGATTTATGAAATAGACACTGTTTTCTTGGGCAGAATTTTGTAACTTGCATCTTTGTGCAAAATGGAGGAGCTAAATTCTGAAGTCCCGTGGTGCTGTTTCCAGTCAGGGACCAGGGTAGGTGGCAGTGGGAAGCACTTTACAGCTGTCCTCTTTGCCCTTCTACCCTTCTTCATCCACCAGCCTGGACCGATAGGGTTTTGGTTTTGCACTCAAGAGCTTGTCATTAATATACAGGGATAATCACTGTGACTGTTAGTTAATGATAGACACTAAGATGCAAGGAAAACAAAACCGTGTATGGTGAGGAAAAATGTTCTGTGGGCTGGAGCATTGTCATTTTTTAATTAAAAAGTATTTAAAAACCGTAAGCCATTCCTAACAGAGTGTTTAGAGAAGGAGAGAGAAAATTCTTACCATCTATGAGTTTTGGAAATAGTGAGATTGATCTGGGTTTATTTTAGCTTCCTAGCAAGCAGAGCAGCTGACCATGATTTCTGAGGCTCTCTGTGAGTTTCAGTTGTGTCTTACCATTTCGTAAATGTGAGAGAGCTCACTTCTTAAGGAAAAAGACTCTGATTGTAGTAGTATTAATATTGCAGAAGGTTGTGTGAATTTAAATTTTCGCCAATCAGTAATGTTACTTGCATGTAGGTTGCTCATTTGAAAAAGTTATTCTTTGTTGACTTGTGTCTGTGAGTTTGAT
The DNA here is from genome assembly GCA_013399875.1 of Gymnorhina tibicen. NCBI lineage: Eukaryota > Metazoa > Chordata > Aves > Passeriformes > Artamidae > Gymnorhina > Gymnorhina tibicen. The sequence goes on from VXAZ01001524.1 coordinate 3,054,687, forward strand.
TGCTCTGTATTGTGTTTAATTATGCTAAATTATATCCAGTCTGTCAGGTGACTGGTTCTGTTCCACTGTAACCCTATGACAAAGTCTGTATGGGCTTCATGAGAATGAGTCTAGGGTAAGATGGATAATAAAGAAACAAAATTCAAATGTAAAATCAATAGTGTCTGTGAGACTTTGAGATAAGTTTTAAATTTTAGATTTAATAAACAGCACAAGAGACAGTCAAGTGGTGAAGGTCTAGTAACAAGATATCCTCAGTTTGTTTGAGAAGAGCTTGGTGGGAGTAATTCATGCATGTATATTTTATAAGCTAAAATTGCTGTTTATGTAAGTTGTTTAAATGCAGATTAGCTGATGTTTGTTTTGTTTCACACATGTACAGTTACATATGTGAGTTTATTATATCATCCTGTATCTGACTTGAAAGCAGCCATCTGATTTTCTGTAGGCTGAGCACTAGTATCTTTTGGTAAGTGGCCAAACAAGGTAGCTGGCTAATTGTGCTAAGTGTGTTTCTTCTGCCTTTCTCCTGTTTTCCCTGTATTTTAGTGTGACATGGCAGCACTAGGAGAATTAATGCTAAAACCTCCCTGGTTTCAACTGTCATTTCTGTAAGACTGGGAATCTTATCAGGGGTCTGATAAGGAAAGAGCTTTTGTGGGAGTGCCTTTTCATATTAGATTAAAAGAACTACATGTGTTTGTTGCAGCCTCGTTGTATTAAAATAGCTGCTTTTGATTACAGTTGTTTATGAAAGCGTCTCCCTGGGTTCCCTTATAAATTGCACATCTTCTCAGTCTTTGGTCTCTGTTTTTTTTAATTTGTTTTGGGGTTTTTTTAGTTACTGATATTTGCTTAGTATAACTGCTCAGCATTATAACTGTGGGCAAATGCTGCATTATTTGGAATCTCTGTGAGACTGGGAGCAGGCTCTGACTCATTGGAATGCCCTGTCCTTGTTGGGGAATCTCGTGGTGCTGACCAGTCATTGCAAGATGAAGACAGATATCCTTTTTATTATGGGCAAGGTTCCCATAATGGATGGGATGGTGTAGACACTTTAATATGGGCTGGTGTAGACACTTGGAAAAAAGGAGCCATGTGCACCCTTAAAACATACATTGTTTTTTAGATTTTTATTGTATTAAATCTCTTGCTTGATATCTAAAGTGGAAATTTTGCATAGCTGGGGAAGAAGGAGGGAAGTACAGGGATGCATTTCCCCACTGAGCTTATCTCTTTAATGAATTGGGACTGTCTTGGAAGTCTTCCATTTCTACTTAGTCTCTTCTCTGTGCAGTCCTGATTGCATAGTGATTGAGACTGATCTGTAAAAATATTTATGGTTCACTGTAAATATTTATTAATAAGAAGGGTCTTACTAATCAGTCTTTTTCTTCCTTTTAGCATTTTTAAATAAATTGTAAACAGGCTGTAATTTTTTCCAATTTCATTAAGTTCAAATCGTAGTGCTGGAGACGAATGCAAGGGGTTTGATTGGCAGTAGGCTGCTCAAGACCCTCTGATCTACTAAAACTCTTTTTTCATCTTGTACATACTGTATTCCTGTCTTTTCTCTCAAACTGTGGACAGATGTGTCATATCCAAGTGGTGCTGATGGGAAATAACACAACCCTTAGGTATTAATTATTAATTTCTTACTCCAGTTTTCCCTGTGGTCATCAATCATTGGCAGATTATTGTCTGAAGCAGTTTAGGAAATATTCACAAACTTCAGGGAGCTGTCAGATTCATGGGAAATAAAGGGTGACATCTAGCAGAGAGGCATTCATGAGCACTGAGGGTAACTCTCTTTTTCCAGTGTTGCAGACTTCTGAAGAGGCTGGGATTCTGGGTTAAAATTTGATGTGTACTTACTTGAAACATGATCCAGTAAAAAATATGATGGGGTGCTGAACTGTCAACATATGATTGGTGAAGTAATTTTATTATTCATTTATGTACTTAAAATTAACCAGTATGTACTCTGCTGGTCAAGATAAGTATCCAAAAAATAACATTTAGCTTATTCTGGAAAAGTATGTGCAGTAAGGAACATGAAAATGGAGGGAAACCAAGTATAATGATATTTTAAAAAGCCAATATTCTTTAAAAACAACAGTCTGACTTTGAAAAGAGTCAGTACTGGGAAGGTTTTTTAGCAACGGACTAGATACTTTTGGTGGTATGGCTGAAAGGGAAATGTCTTTGAGAACCCACATCCTTTGGATGTTTTCATGGGTCTGATGATATGTTTTTAAAATTGCTCATATTGCAGTTTTGCTTACAATCGTCTGAAGCTTTGAAAATCATCACAAGGCGCTGAGAATTGATTTTTTCATTCAACTTCCCTTTCATAGAGTTCAAAACAATGATAGAGTTGCTAAGACAGAAAGTAATCTTTGTTTTGGTTTTTTTCTCAACTCTAGGTAATAAGTGGTGTGTTTTTCTTTCTGTTATTCTGCAGTAGTGAAACATCATGGTAACCGTTCACAAATTAACAAAGTAGAAATATGATTGTGAATGAAATTGTCTTTTACATGATCTTGAGTTAAGAGCAGCGTTTTTTTTTTGTCTAGAGTGCTGTGAACCGAAATGGAGGCTCTTCCCTCATGTAACTTCAATAGATAGTTACATAAACCTAGAGTCTACCTACCTTGGCATACTGTTTGAGATTTCTTGATGGGATTTCAAGAACAGATACCATTTCAGTTGTGTCAACATGTTCTGTAGGAAATCTCCATTTGACAAGAACATATTTCTGTTTCTCTGAAGTTTACACACTGTATTAGTAATAGTTTTCATAGACTCAGATGTTAGAGACCCTAGGTGTTTTGGCTTGCTAAACCACAACAATTCCAGTTTCTGATGTTGATTCAGCTTGGTATCAGTTGGCCACTTGTTTACATTAACCTGGACCTTGGTGACAAGAAGAGAGAAATGTCTATAATTTTTCCTTAGAAAGCCCTGGGAAACATATGGAGAAACAGCTCCTGGCAGAGCCTGTGGACAGCTTTCACAAATAAAAGCCTGTGTGCTTTGCCTACATACTTTCTGCAGTATTTATGGCTACTCCGGTTCATTAAGTGCTTGTGTGGAAACTACTGCCCTTACAAAAACATAGGGTTTTATCTTAATTGCCCAAGTTGGAAGAATAAAATACTTAACACAATGTATAAAGAGACTAGAAGTTTGGGCAACCATTAACTTCACTTTAAAGGAAATAGATAAGAATTTAGAGGTTTAGTACTGCATAAATAACATGAAATTAAATTTGGCTTGTTTCTGTCCACGGTTTTACTCAAACATTTCCTGAGCTACATTTACGTGTTGATTGTAGATCTAAAACCTCCAGCAAACTGTTGGTACTTCTGTAATATTTTCCTACTCTACAGGTAAATATTGAGGAGCTATATCAAAACTCAGGTTTTTCTGGTTT
>VXAZ01001524.1:3058200-3156479 GCA_013399875.1 Gymnorhina tibicen
TTTTTTTTTTTTTTTAAATTTCAGATTAAAGAACAAAAAATTATCCTCGGGCCAATTACAATACAGGTTTCCGCAGAGGAATAAGTTTTTAAATTAAATGCTTTGGATACTTTAATTGCTAAGGAACATGGAAAATAAAATGGAAAATTGTTGTCTTTCCTTAAAAGCACAAACCAAGCGAATCAATAAATGAACAAAAGAAACTCTAGGTACGTGTGTAGGAAATTATTTTTGATATTCTAGGAAACCTTACTCTCCCGGTAATGAATAGGTACTGTCCTGCTGATTCATCCACAGTATGGAAGTCTAAGTTAATTGTGTGGAAGCATGAGTGTATTTTTTTTAAATTCTATTTTTGGACTTCACTTAGCTTGGAAGCCTGTCACTCTACATTTTAGGTTGCTGAAGATATTTCCCTTAGGAGATAATTTGAAAGGGAAAAAATGAACTAGTATATAATCATGAGGAATGCATACAATGCTCTTGAGTCTTAATATCCAAACTCATTGTAATAGGGACTGAAGCTGTTGGTAAATACTTTTCTCTCTGATCTCTGACCACCACCCATGTTTTTGTTATTTTAATTTCTTGGTTTTAATTCTTGCTTTGGAACTGATGACATAACTTGAATTGTATAGCTGCATCATGGAGGAAAGATAAAATCTTCTCATACTACCTACCTTGTCTATATTGAATCAGACAGAAGACTTACCACAATTTTCTCTTACAGTGCATTTGTTAGGACCTTGTGGCATAACTAGCTCCTCACAGATGTTATAATCACATGACATCTATGTGATTTTTATTTATTTAAGTTTTCCAATCATTTTCATCTTTTAAAAGCCCTAGTGGCTGCTAAAATGCTCTAACCTGCAGGCAGAGGTGGTTGGTTTGAATTGCAAGGCCTTTCCTGCCTCATGCTGCACTCTTCTCCCAAGCTCTTTGTGATGGTGGCAGGATTGACTTAGAAGCTCAGAGGCCCTTCTGCAGAACCTTCACTGTATCCCTAATAAGCAATTGTTAATAATGCACAGATCACTGTGACAACAGTCAGTAAAACCTGGAAATAGACATTCCTCTCCTTGTTAGTCCTTCTAGCAACTGTAAGAATTATTTATTATAATGAACATATTTTCAGCAACAGTTGTAATTTTTCAAATTAATTTTACTCATTTGTTTCTATGACCTTTATATAAAAGGTAATCCTTATTTGCGTTGTTAATTTGGGCCATATAAAGTCTGCTGAGGGGGAGAAATAAGAAAGGGTGGAAAATAAGCACATAGGAAACACCTGCAGGTTTGTTTTTTTCTTTTCTTTTTTTTTTCCCAAAAGAAGTTTAAGATATTATTATTTACAGCTAGTGTTCTGTTGTTTGTAGCCAGAGTAATAAATTAGATACTTTGATGTGTGCAGAGGAGTATGGAATCTTTGTGCCTTGTGAGAGTTGGTCATAAATCACATCAGTTAGGAGGGTGGTTCAGGATCTAAGTGTGGAAGCTGGAACGGAGCAGTGGAAATGCACTGAATTGAATCTGCGGTTACACGGAGCGAAACCTTCTCAGATTTATTGACTTTTTGTTCTTGATCATGGACTGTTTCAAGTAAACATGTTTACATCCAATGCCTCATGCACCTAGATAAACAGTACTGAGTTCAAGGTGGAAGTACTACAGTTGTTAATAGCCCTCAGGACTGAATAGAAGTATATCACATGAGGATTTTGCAAGTTTCATTCTTGTTGCTGCCTTAAAGTATAATAAAATTAGGTTGGCCTAATGTGTGTTTTTACATGTGACAACATTTTAGATAATTCCTAGATTTTAAAGTCTACTTATATCAGACCTGCACGTAAAGGTAGTGTCACATACTGAAAACACTTCTCCCCTGCCTCCCCCAAGCACCTTTCGAATCAAAGGAGATGGAACAGTTTTAAGTGTGGGTTTGTACACACATCCATGCTGTCCTAATGGATGCAAGGCTCCATTGCTCCTATTTCCTGCAGAGAGGTTGAGCCTGCAGCAGATTTGAGTTGTGCTGTTGCCAGGTGAAGCTCAGAGTCTGGATGGTGAAGTGGCCACGTTTGGAGGTCCTTTTCTGCCAGGGTCCTGACAAGGCAACTGCTGTCACATGAATGAAACTCATCTCAGGGATGGCAGTGTGCTAAACTACTGCAAGAACAGGCACGTGAATAGTTTCATAGCCTTAAAATGCTTCTTTCTTAAGCTGCTGGGTTTTGCTACAGATACAAAACTGAGTTACTGTGATTGCCATAACTGTGCAATAATATTTTTTGATGCATTTTGTGCGATTGCTTCCCATAATGGTTTCTAAATTCTAGATAAAACAAGTTTTTAACAATACAGGTAGTAGACTCAGTGTTAAAGTGTATGGTTTGGAGCTTGGTATAACAATGAGCAAGAAATTGCAAAATTGGGTTAGAATGTTATTTTTCTGTTGCTCAGTTGTTTTATTTGCATTCAGTCTTTTCCTTTTTGAGAATTGATCCTGTTTAGTTTTATTTACAGGTGAGAGGTTTTATGTAAGTGGGATCCAGTAAAAATCAAAACTCTCTGTTCTAGGGTGCTGTTAGAGGATGGAAAAACTAGTGTATGTTTTAACATTCTCCTGGCAAACTTCTTGCATGATTCAGGAATGAAGCCAAGTGCCTTCAAAACCTGAGAGATGTACACCCAAGTGCCTTCAGGGTATGCAGAAGTTCAGGGATAGGTCACTAGTGGTGACTTGGCTTGACATCTGGCATATGTATGTGAAAGAAGGAGTATTTTTGAAGTATTATCAGTGCTGTTTCTTGCTGGGGAGTGGGGATTGAAAACAACTGATTTTCTTTGAGTGTTAGATTTAAAAATAAATAAATATTTTAAATAAATGAGAAGAAAGAGTAGGAACATTAACCCATCTCAGATTTGGGAAGCTGTTTGTTGCTGTGAAATACCTTTCATGTGTTCCCATACATGTTCCTATAAAGCAGATACTTTATTGTTCCTAAACTTTTGTGGTGCCTTTGTTCCTTGGTACTGACTTAATAGGTTTGTTGTTCTCAGGGTTCCCACTAAGGCGTCAGTCCCTGTGAGCACCCTGCAGCCCGTGTGGCAGCCTGGGCTGTGAGAAGTGTGCCCGAATGTACAGCAGCTGTGTAGGACAGCGGCTGGCTGCTGGCTGGGTTGCCCTTTGGGCAGGCAGGAGCTGTGGGATTGCATTTCCCTCAGGCACAGAAAGTTGCAGAGCCGGGTCCACGGCATCCTGGGGGAGTTCTCCGTGACTGGGCACCTGTGTGGTTGCTCTGCGGGAGGACTTCAGGCAGCTGAGAAAATTTTGCCTGTAACGTGAAACTATTTTCTTCTTTCGAAATATAGAGAAGTCACTTCTATCTTCATAATAAATTTGATAAAATAATAGAGTGGAACAAAATTTGGTATGGAAAATACTGTATCTCCGTATATGTAGGTGCATGTGTTACAAGTCTTTGATGTTTTTATAAGACAAAAAAGTTAAAGTCAGGTTATTTAAAAATATTTAGTAATTCATTGCATTGTGTTTGAGGAGAAAGCCCCCTCTTGAAGCATGTAGTGTTGGAAAGTACCCTTGCACAAGTTAGAGGAAACTCTGGCATTTTACCCATTTTCCACTCCTGTGAAGACATGTCAGATTCCTTGGGATTTGTAAAAGGTCATAAACAAAATTAAGAAAACGTGGTTCAGCAGAGCTGAAAGAATGGTTGCAGACAATCACTTCTTAGATTTCAGTTTACTGTGAAGTAGAATTAAAATGTTTTTGTTTAAAAAAAAAAAAAAAGACTTTTTTTAGGAAGATCTAACCTGAATTTCTTCTTGCACCTTGTCAATACAGGATTGAAGCTTTTGCTATGGCAGAGTCTCGAATTGTGACTGTTATGCTTTTGCATCCTGTTGTGAAGGATGGCCAGTCTGTGAAAAGGAAATGTAAAGATGGTCTTTGTAAAAGTCTTAATAGAACACACAACCTTATTTGCAAGGGTGAAAATTTCCACAAAAACCTGTTGTTCAGAGGGTAGCATAGCTCTCTCTGAAGGAGATCTGTGTCTTTCAGGCATGCCATGCCATGGCATAGCATATCTATTTCAGTTAGGACTATTTAGTTTCTTAGTGTTCAAAACCCTATTAGTTGGATTGCTGGTCCAAGATGCAAACTGTCTTCTGTATTTCTTTTATGTGAAATAAAGTAATAGAAATAAATTAATTTAAAGAAATAATTATTTATTGTAAGTAATTTAAATAAAGTAAAATAAACTACTACTTTGAGTATTGATTTAAATTTGCTACAGATACTTGAAAATTTAGAATACCTTTTCATTTAATTTAATTTTTGAATATGTAGGCATGACACTGCAGGGTTTTTTGGTTTATTTTTCACTAAATTAACTTTTTTGCACTAAAAGATGAAGGATTCTTTTTGGCATTTACTTTATATAGAGTCTTGCATCTGAGCAGTTAATTTTAAATAAAAAGTATTTTTCTTTTTGATACTAATTATAAATAATGGAGAATTATTTTCCAGTGTGTCTTTTGCTTCCTGCCTTTAAATGTGTTCTCAAAGCCAGTGGGAGATTTGGCCCAAAATTCAGTAGACACCATGTTGTGTTCTCATGGAAACATCTGATTAATAACATGGATCTAACAGTTTAAGTCAAACTCATAATACATTTGAATATGATTAGTAAGTAACATAAACATCAAGAAGGATATTTACAGGATTATACACTTACCTTCATGGCATAATTGCATTTTTTCCTTTTTATTTATTTTTCCTTTATGTTAATACCAGAACTTGTGGATGAAAACAAATCCTCTGGCATAGCTCTAGTACGACTTATCTTTCTGGGCAAATATTCTTTCACTACTGAGAAAACGGTGTATCAGATTTGTGAGAAATATGTTTTGGTTTTCACTGTATGATGCTTTGTTTTGTTTTAGGCAGCCCCGTGGGTTGGAGCTGGATGACAAATAACAGGTATTTGTCCTTTCTGCAGGTGTGGGCGCTCCCCTGTGTACCGCTGCCGTGAGATGTCCGGCCGGGCCCTTGTTCCCTTCGTGATGGCCAATGAAGTTCCGCACACGGTGCTGGCCCTGCTGCAGGGGCTCCCAGACCCTGCCTCTCGCTGCGTGCGACAGAACGCTGTTCATGGAACCCTCCTGCAAGTAAGCTTGGGAGGCTTGTTTTGCACGGATTTTTTTTGTTTTTGTTTTGTGGGGGGTTTGTTGGGTTTTTTGGGTTTTTTTACTGTAGGGGTTTTTTTAAATTTTTTTGTCATACTTAACAGCAAGATAACACACCATGAGTTGTGCTTAACATTCACACGTTGTCAAAACATACATGATGACTGCTTTTGAGTTGATTCTGTCGGATGATAAATGTGGAATGCACATTTCAGCTGTCATTTGAAGGCAGTAAGCTGTAAGTAGTAACATTTACATTTCGTATAGTGTTTCATCTCCAGAGATTAAAGTGCTTTAAGAGCAAATATCCCTATCTGAGTGTATATACGGAGAGATCTGTGTGACTTGCCCAAAATGACTGAGCAAATCCGAGGCAACGCTGAACTCAGTGCACCAATAGCATTGTATATATATTCAGACTTGCTACTTACCCACATAATTATTTATTACTTCATTTGCTTTTCCTGCTACACCAACAGTCTCCTGTCAGCGTGGTGTACAAGTTGTGGTAAGCTTTATACTGTTGTCTTCTGGAAACATTCTGGAGTATAGCTCACTTATCAGAAATTTCTTCATTCTCTATATATCATTCCCCTGGTTTATGGCAGTCAGTTCACTGTGTTTCATTTTTAAGCTATCATGATAATAAGTTACTGATTTTTATTGCCTGTTTTTCACAAGCAACCCTCCAACAAAGCCATATTGTACACAATCAGCTCTGTTGGTCTGTCTTAGTTGGCAAACTTTCTAGGTACGTGTTCTCAGTGTAAACTGTGTGCTGGGGTGTGCATGGTTGTTTTGATTTGGTTTTTAATTGTATCTTTTCCAGCATATTATTTCCTTTTAAAATCGAGACTTTCAGGAAATCTAGGAAATGAGTGAAATCCCTCTAGACCTCTTAATGTCAGCTTTACCTGTAAAGGGTTTCAGGCAGTTGAACCTGGATTTGGATGATGATTGGTCACAGTGAAGGTTTTTGCGGGATGTGGGATGGGCTCCTGCTCTGAAAAGCAGTCGGTGCACCTGATACGTGCAACTGCTTGGACCTGTGAGCTCCTGTGTCTGTGTGGGAAGGGGGGGATTGCCATCCTCAAATCAGCTGTGCAGCTCTGCTGTGTCATAGCTCCTGAAGTGTTAGGAAGAGAGAGTTATTCCAACAGTGAGAATGAAATGCTTTCTCAATCCAAAATGATTATAACTCTAGTCATGAGGGTATGGACTGGCAATAGTGTATAGAGCTATTGCCTTCTTTTCAGTTACCTGGAAAAAAAATCATGGAGGGTGAATATGAAAGAGCACAAAGGATGATCTAGTTTTTAATCCAGTATTGCTAACATGATCTTATGCATAGATGTAGGGAGTTTTCCATACCTGTGAGGTGGCAGATAGTCCCAGGGCTTTAACCTGATTTTACATCAGTTTTGAGCAACTACTAGGAGCTACTACTGCAATTTGTACTGCACAAGGAGAGACCAGTGCAGTCAGAGAATGATATTCTTCCCAAAAATGTCAGTTGTACCGTAACAGTTGAGTGGTTTGGTTTCTAACATTTGGCTTGGGCTGTGCTGTTATTGCTTATGAGTCAAGGGTGCTCAAAATCTTTATTTAATGCTTAGTTTAACTTAGTGTGTGGTTGACATGTATGGCAACTATCTGTTGCTAGTTTAAAATAACAAAACATTCAGAAGCAATACTGTAGGGTGGTAAAGATGTGCAAAAAATGAAGGAAGGCAGTGGTGTTTGTTGTAGCTCTAAAATACCAATGCCAGGTAGTTCAACCTGTAGTTGGCTTACACCTCCTGTGAAAAGGGGTACAAAGAGGAAGGTGTTGTGACTTTTTAGGGGCTGCTGGATGCCTGGTTTCAGTTTTCTTTTTATCAGTGTTAATTGGGACTTGCAAATCTGCTGGTAAGGCTCATTGAACTGTAGAAAATTATGTTATGGGGACTGTTGGTTAAAGCACTGTTTCTCAGAAGGCTTACTTGAAGAGATGGTGATCTGGCAGTGTTCAAAACTGTTTGCACTGCTTTTCCATGACACAGTGAAGGATTTATCATCTTCCTTGATATAAAACAAAACCAAAAATCCCTGCTAAAAAGAGCAAGTCTGTACAAAACTCAGTAAAATATACATTTTTTCAAGAATACAAGGCCAATATCTTATGAAAATGCGATTCAGTAATTTCATTTTTTCAGTCACATGAGAAGCTACTAAGTTCATTGTCCGAGTTTTTTAATTCAGTGTTCATATACTATCAAGTCTAAAAAGGAAGGCTGGAATTATTCAGAATTAGGTGGCAGTGCCAGATGTAGTGAGTCTTGAAAGTACATTTCAGTTATGTTTCAGAGTTATGTAATCACTTCATCTGTTGCAAGCCAAATGTTAATTTATAGAAAGATCATTCAAAAACAGTTCAGCATGGAGTGCTTGTCCGGACATGACTTGGTTTTCAAAGTGCTGAGATTGTCAAGAAGTGTTTTTTTGACCGTGGATGCAGATGTGTTGTGGTTTACTTCAGACTTCTGCATTGTGTGAAAATGTGTCTTTTTCTCCATAGTGTTTTAACTGTGGCTCAGTTTACATGGGAATATGAATGTCCGTGAGGATAAAATAATGTTATGCTTTACAGGTTTTACAGAATAATTCTTTTCAAGAATTATCTAAGAGGTGTGCTGCTGTTCTGTAACACTTGGGGAGCTAATGATATTCTTCAAGAAGCAGTTCTGCATCATGAACAAATGCACTGACTTGAGTAAGACAATGAAAAATATTTTCTATGCCTAAGGTTTTCTTTCTGAGTACAGTTTTTGCTTTGCTCTGTAATCCAAACTGGCATGGGGTGGGGGAAGGAAATCACGTTTCTAATTCACAAGAAAATGCAGAAATTTTGTACTAGTTTCTTGATTAATGAAACATTTCTGGCTTGTTTTATTCTAAGATCTAGGCTTTTTAGCTGATCAGCTGAAAGGAAGAGCTCGTCCAGAGCTTTATGTAGGGACTTCTGGAAGAGTATCAAAGTTTACGACTAGGGAAGCCTTTATGTTTGTGAATCTCTGATTTTGGCAGTTGTCAAGGAATTTAAAAATATTTGGGAGGATTGTGAGGTTTCCTTATCAGAGGATCAAATGTTCTTTTGACCTTCTGCCTCTTTGGGATTGGAATATCCGCAGTATATATTCTAGCTTTCCAGAAAAATTGAGAAATTCTGAATGCACCGGTCAAGGCTGCCTTTTACCTTCACATCCCCAATCAGTCATTCCTTGGTTGTGATTGAGTTCCAGCAGGGCACCTCTGAAACCTCTTATTGTTTCCTCTGCTGCTTTTATCGGGGAGTTGGCATCGGTGCTCTCTAGGAGGCCTCTGGGTTGCTTACATGGTGCTATGTTGGTCACCCAGCAGCTGCCAGGGTGGTTGAAGCCCACCATGAGGAGCAGGGCCTGGAGACACAAGGCTGTTTCCAGCTGTCTGTAGAAGCCCTTGTCCACTTGTTCTGCCTGGTTTGGCAGCTTAGAGCAGACACCCCCTGCAGTGTCACCCACGCTTCAGTCCTCACCCGTAAGCTCCCAGCTGGCTCATCATTCATCCCCAGGCAAAGCTCAGTGTGCTACACTTGTTCTGTCACAGAGAGGTCAACCCCCATCTTCTCGTCTTCCCTGCCTGTCCTTCCTAAAGAACCTGTATCCCTCCATTGCATTACCCCAGACATGTCACCTATTGTATCTTATCTCCATGATCCCAGCAAGATCACAGACTGCATCTGCACAAAGGCCTTTTAATTCCTCTAATTCTTTAAACTCTTCCTTTCAATGCTTTGAAGTGAAGAAAAGTTAGAGGGACCCTATCATGTTTTGTCCAGAAAACAAGGCAGCACCTTTAATTCATCTGGTTGTGGGTTATTTATGATGATTAAAAAACCCTCCCAAATGCATAAACTTTCAGATTGGTTTGCCAAGGAAAGCAGATGTTAGGCTTCAGCTTTTGTTTTTATCTTGTGAGAATCAGTTAACATGATTGATGCCGGATTTCAAAGCCTGTGTGATGTTCATAGATTGAGAATCCAGTTGTTTTTAGTACAGTGGAATAGCAATAGTATGACTGGAGCTTTCAGTCACAGTTCTGCACTCATTAGTTTCCAGAAATCTTTTTCACATTTGTATACTGGAAAAATCTGTACTCTAATGAGAGTGTATATACCCTTACATGCTGTTCATATCAAGAGCAATCCATTGGTAAGCGGCCATTAATCATGAGCAGACGTAATTACCGTTAAGGTTTATTTGTTTTTCAAATTAATGAATCTGCACATCAGTTGACTCATTATCTTTTGTTTTATCAGTTTGATCTTCTTCACATTCACTTTGGCAAGCCTACAGTTACATATTTTCGGAACACAGGGGATTAGGTCAATGAAAGTTATTAAAAGAGATGTGTTTTCATTAACTTGTCTGTGCCTTGTTCTGAAATGTTGAAGGTGGTGCCTTACTTTCTAGAGGTCTCGCGTGGGTTTATACCTGCATGCTGACAGTATCTAGCTTGAGATTGGGATACAAATCAGTACAAAAAATTTTGCTTCTCTTATTTGGCCATTCTATTTGAAGAGCTTTTTGCATTCCCTTTGGCATTTTTTGAGCACAGATTAGGAGGAAGGAGGATTTGGTGACTTCTCCCGTATCGTTTGCTGCTGATATACGGAGGGGATTACATGACTTTGTTTAAGTGTGCCTCCATTTGCTGCCTCCACCAGGAGATGGATTGCACAGTCCAAGATAAAGCTTTTCATAAAAGTTCCCAGCTGCCCATATCATTAAAGAACAATTGCTGTCTGAAATCTGCTTTGTTCATGATGAGTATTTACATTTTTGGTGGTACTTCATACAAGCAATTGAACAACTTCATAGAATAAAATAAAAAGAAAATCCTCTGCTGGTCTGTCATGTTCTTGCAGGTGGATCCTTCCTCTTGTGACTGGTTTTGGTCACTGCTGTAAGTCAAAAGTCACAGAAATTCTTCTTGCTCTGCTGTGGTCCCTAGGAAAATTTCTCTCTATCCCCCATCTTCTCATCTGAGGCCTGGCTGGTAGCTTCTCTTCTCACTGCCATCTTCCCACTTATTCCTGTTACTTTGTCACTCCTACTGATTTATCCTGAGATTTGTTCCCTGAGCATATGCCAGTGTTTTGCATTGCAAGAGAAAAACTGTATTCCTTCTCTCTGGGGATCTGTTCTTAAAGGCATACAAATATAACTGGCAGATGAAACGGAGAATTTGTTATGCTTTGGTGCAGGGTTAAGACTTCATGAAGATAAAAATGGAAATTCAGTTATTTAATGTTGAGTGTCATCAATCAGCAGTCATTTGCTCTTCACAAAATGTTATGCTTAATATTCAAACTTTCTCCAAACTGAATTTTTATCCACAAAATTCTATAGTTTCAGTTAGCTAAATGGGTGTTAGAGCAGGGGGCTGGTTCAAAGAAGTGTGTGTTTGTGTGGGGGGGGTTGGTTTTTCCTTGTTTGTTTTTTTTTGTGATCAGTAATTCAAACAGCTCTGTTTGGCATATGAATGCAAAGTCTTGTGCATGGAATGTTGTTTTGAGATTTTGAACCTTTTTTTGTTTAGTTTTTGAAACAAGCAGCACTGTTGCATCTGAAATCTGAAGAACAGACTGAGTCACACTGACTCAGTTGCATGTGACAGAAATTCGACTTATAGGAGATATTGGGCTTCATAACTCTTTACATTGTTTAACATTCATTTTAAAGATTAAGCTTCCTACTGACTTTAGTGGGACAAGAGGTTGGCAGTTACTTTTCAGGGAATGGCATCCTCTTATAGAACTAGACCCAGCTTTCTGAAAATACGAGAGCCTTTGTATTAAAAAATAATATGATTAAAACACCTGCATGGTTGCATACTGGGTTTTTCTGTACAGGACTTTTATCATAGCATCATAGAATTGTTTGGGTTGGAAGGGACCTTAAAGATCATCTGGTTCCAACGCTCCTGCAATGGGCAAGGGACACCTTCTCCAACACCAGGTTGCTCAGAGCCCCATCTAGCCTGGCCTTGCATACTGTGAAAGTCATGTACTATTTCTTTTTTTTTATTTCTGGAGTTTATTGAATACATCAAGGTTTGTGCAATGGTAGAACTTTAAATTATCTATATCAACTCTTTGGATAATCTGATTTGTTAAATCTTAATGGAGAGCTGGAAGAAGTGATATAAAGATGAAATAGTTGATTTAAAGGATGGTTGGAGACTTCATTAGAGCAGTAAGAAAATCAGGACAAGAACATAACCTCAAAACAGCCGTACTGGGTCATGTAAAGATTTGTCTGAGTCAGGGTGCTCCCTCCAACAAGGACTGATGGCACAAGCCTAGGAAAAAGAGTAAGACGAAGCAGCTGGAGAAACATCTGCATGTGCTGTCTTAGCTTCCAGCACTTTTGAGCCAGAGATGTATGGATGTGACTTTCTGGAAGATAAAAATTAAGTACATGGTTTTACTAATGAAAAGCAGCAATTCATGATGAAAACATCAATATGTTAGGTGGTTTAATTATCTGGCAGAGTTGTATTAAGACAGGTTGTTGTTGATAAAAGTAATGAAAGTAGAGGCTGCCTAATGAATGCAGATGCCTCTTTCCTTCCTTCAAGAGGAGGAGGATTTTAGCTGAAATGGCTCCAAAGGAAGGTCAGGCTTTAGGTATTTCAGATTGCAATCACTCTCGTGTTTTATGAGTTTAATAGTTGAATACTTACTCAGAGGACTAAAGACAGTTTAAATAATTTGAAAATAAAGCAGGGAAGAATGATGCATGAAGGAGAACTCACAAGCAGTCACTGGACCTTCCTTTTATTGGACTGAATAGGTAATAAAACCCCACAGACTCCAGTGACTAGGGTCACTAGACTATGAGGAAACCAGTCAAATACATTTTGAAGGTCATTCTTGGGTGCTGATCCTTGTTGCTGGGTAAAAGAGAGAGGTGTACTATTCATTAATTTCACCTAAAAATCCTTAATGTGAATTAGCAGCAGTGTTGTCAGTGACCATATTTTTTTTCTTGTTTTGTTTTAAAGCCAGAGGATCTCTAGAGTCTGAGAGAATGAATGGGGAAGCAGTGTATTGTTTACTTGGCTTTATTCAGTAGCCTGGAAACATTGACTATGGTGAATTACATTTGTTTGTCTCGGCAGTAAAGTTTGAAGTGTAGCAGTTCAATGTTGGCTTATAAAAACTCAATATAGTAAACAAACCTTGCATTATCTACTGATCAAAGAAATAAACCTGCTAAAATTAAATGTTTTCCAGTGAAACTTCCTTTCAGCTGCTTCTTTTCTAACCTCAGTTTTTAGTGTTCAAGATAAGCCTTACTTTTATGATTAGTACAAACAGAAGAGAAATACTGATGTCAAGTTGGAAACATTCACTTATGTGTAGCTGGCAATAACAGAACAGTTGTCTCATTTCTCTATGCTGTAAATTTATATTGACTGTTACATAAGGGTACACTGATATAAGGAGGCAGTAGGCATTTGAGAACGAGATTTATATCTATGAATGCAACAGAAATGCAGCTGAGTTCCAGGAATGGGAGGAGGCAGTCTCTGAAAGAGAGTCATTGATGAGATTTTGCCAGAGGTTTTCTTTGAGCTGTTTTTTTAATTAAAAAAAACAAACCAAGAAAAAGACATGTAATATGGCTGATTGACTGGACAGGCCTGCTAGTTGTACACTGCTTTGAAGTTGCTTTAACTGCAATTAGTAATGCTCCCAAATATTGTCTCTGACTTCCTAAGACATGTCACCACTTTTCAAAAGGACACAGATGTACACAGCTCTTACAGCTCTATTAGGTCTTTTCAGTTTCTGCAGCATTATTGAGTTCCTTCCTACAGCAACTAAGGATATGCAAAGATGCTGTTGTTGTAAACCTTGCGGGGTCACATCTTTCTATTAGAAAAAAAAAGCATGGTTTAGTACAGAATGAGCAACATTCATCAGTCAGTGAAAACAAGGCACTGCTGTTAATAACTGAGAGGTAACTATAGTAATGATTACTCTGGGTTGTGCCAGGGAGAGCGTGCCAGTTGCCCCCTCTGTACAGGGGAGAGGGATGACTTGATGGATGCACTGCTTCCCTCTGTCCCATACCCTAAATTTTGACACTTGTTACTCTGGTTGTGGTAAGCAGTTGCTTAGAAAATCTTTTGGCCTTCCTGTTCCAGTGCATGTAGTTCTACTCCTTTGTGAATAAAAGCTCCTGCAACCCTGCTAGCAGGGATTTTGGGTGCCTGTGTGTGTGGCCATTTGAGGTACCCTGCCTGGCGTTCAGTTACAGCTGTAAAGCATCACTGGTGTTCACCTGGCATCTCTAGTTGTGTTTGAGGATAATTGTGCAGTGACTGAAAACACTGTCTACAAATGTGGTTATATAAAACAACTTTGATTAGGTGTTAACAAAGAGAAATCCTCTTTATAGGTACAGTTTTCACAGTGGATACATTATTTTGTCCTTAAATGATGGAGATGCGAGTAACAAATAACTGTCAGCACAGTGTTTTACTTTTCATTGCTTAAGTCTTCCTGAAAAGAGTTGAAGTGTTCTAGGCACTGGCTGAGTAACTTGATTTAGACCTCCCAGAACAACAACTGAACTGTTGCGAAGTCTGAATTTTTAAGTGTTCAATTCTGTGCATATTTCTTGCACCTGTTTTGTATTATGAATCTATAAGTATCCCTCGTGATTAGTCAGGAAAGCAATCCTATCACTCTGTCACAGGCAGAGGATGTTTTTACAGTTGGGAAGGGAAAAGTTGAAACTTGCAAAGCTTACTGAAGATATAATATTCTCCTAGGTGGTGCAGTGGATTAATTTAGTACTCCATGGAGTTCATTTTTCACCTCCAAAAACATGTTTTTCATCCCACCCGCATAGGAATTTTTTTCCCTTCCTTTTGATCTAGGAACCATGTCTTTAAAACTTTCAGAGCCAAAAGAAAGACAATCCTGAATACACTTTCTGGATACACTTTTAAAAATACCCATCCATGATAAGTTCTGACTGCTTGAGGATGTATGAAAAATACTTTTGTACAGTGAGGCTTTTTTACTATGCTCTGTGTTTTCAAAAGTTCAGTCTATAGTGAGAAATAGGGGAAGGTGCCTTCTATGGCCTTTGGAAACTCTCTCAGCCTGTTTACAAAAGATAAAAATATCCTCCATGAAAGGAAGAGAAAGCTGGGAAAATGGGCTTTTAAAAGAATGCTGGGCGGGAGAACTGAATGAAGAGGGATGAGTGGTTGTAAGTGGGTAACTACTCAGTAAAGACTTTCCAGTGTTGAAGGCCAGGATGCAAGAATCTCGAATAGTGGAAGAAAAAAATGGAAAGGAAGAGAGGAGGAAAAACTTGGAAATCTAAGAAAATGAGACAAAATAAACCCAAACAAGAATAAGACACTTTTCCAGTGTGTGAAAATTGGTATCAAGAGTGTTAATGCATCAAATTAGAATTTTTTGAATTAACTTAGTGTACTTTTTCTGTCTTAACCAATTTAATGCATGTTAGTTGCTTTGCTTGCTTTAAATATTTGTATATCACAGGCATTTCTTGCTGTAGTGTTTCTTACTACTGTTTTATCTTGCCTTTATTCATTTAAGTATTTTAGAATATCAGCATTTTTTAAGTAGTTATTGTTGTGCTAAAATTTTGTAGGAACATTTTTTCACATGGCTGTTTGATTTAAAGTGTGTGCTTTTTGCTGAGGCTCTAAAAGACTGAATCTGAACTGTATAAATGTGTTCAGATAAATGCGTTCCTCCAATGCTCTTTATGCATAGGCCAGAAAAGAATGGTAAATGGATATCCAGGCTTAGGAAGGCTTGTACAGGAATTTGACTGACAAACAGCACGGGACAGAAAGTTTATGTGGGTGCACGGTTAACAAGGAGAAGCTGTGTTATGGTTGTATGTAGTGGTGGAGTGTTTATTTGGAGGAGCAGGAGTGGTGCATTGCTGTAAGGTCAGGGGCGATGCGGGGAGCAAAGCTCTACTGAAGCACAGTTTGTTTTCCACTCTGTAGTACAACATGCTTCCAGTTCTGGAGCATTGCTGCTAGAATACCCTCAACTAAAAGCCAGTGACACTAAACTGGGAGGAGCTGTCAGCTCCCTTGAGGGCAGAAAGAACCTGCAGAGAGACCTCAACAAATTACAGATGGGCAACCACCAACTCTATGAAGTTTAACAATGACAAGTGCCCAATTCTGCGCTTGGGGCAGGGCAGCCCTGGTTGTGTGTGTAGATTGGGGAATGAGAAGCTGGAGAACAGCTCCATGGAAAGGGACCCGGGGGTCCTGGTTGACAGCAAGCTGAACACAAGTCAGTAGTGCCCTGGCAGCCAGGAGGGCCAACTGTGTCTTGGGGGGCATCAGGGACAGCATCACCAGCCGGGCAAGGGAGGGGATTGTCCTGCTCTGCTCTGCACTGGGGCGGCCTCACCTTGAATATTGTGTGCAGTTCTGGGTGACACAGTATAAGAAAGATACAAAACTATTAGGGAGTGTCCAGAGGAGGTCCATGAGGACGATGAAGGGCCTTGAGGGGAATCCATATGAGGAGTGTCTGAGGTCACTTGTTCTGTTCAGCCTGGAGAAGAGGAGACTTAGGGGAGACCTCACTGCAGTTACAGCTTCCTTGTGAGGGGAAGAGGAGGGGCACGTACTGATCTCTTTACTCTTGTGACCAGTGACAGGAAGAGGTTTAGGTTGGATATCAGGAAAAGCAGCAGAGAGTGTGGTCAGGCACTGGAACACACTCCCCAGGGAAGTGGTCACAGCAGCAGCCTGACAGAGTTCAGGAAGTATTTGGACAATGCTCTCAAGCATGTAGTGTGACTCTTGGGGATGCTCCTGTGCAGGGCCAGAAGTGATAATAATGTGGAGTCTAAGTTGGGTGATGAAAAATGTGGCTTCCAGTGGAGCTGCAGGCAGCTATTGGACTTGCAGTACCCTGCAGAGCCTTCCTCAAGTGCTGGAAACAGCCTAGGTGTGGTCTAACAGCAAGGGGAGATGCCGAGAGGGTAAGGGATGCTTCTAAATTTATCACCTGTCAAGATCCCTCCTTTTCTCTACTTTACAAAAGGTGCTGGTTGTCTTTGGATCATCAGAGTCTCCTTGATGTTTGGGAGTATGGAAACTTCCCCCACAGCTTTAAGCAACCAAAGAATTAATAAGGCTTCTGAAAGAATGA
The DNA here is from genome assembly GCA_013399875.1 of Gymnorhina tibicen. Lineage (NCBI taxonomy): Eukaryota > Metazoa > Chordata > Aves > Passeriformes > Artamidae > Gymnorhina > Gymnorhina tibicen. The sequence goes on from VXAZ01001524.1 coordinate 3,074,672, forward strand.
TAAGCAGCAGGTGCTTCTATTCTGCCCTCCCTAACTCCTTCTCAGGCTTGTGCCTCTGTTATCTCTACCCTGTTTCCCCTGGCACCCTCACTATTCTCCCTCCCACCAGCTCTTGTTTCACGTTTGCTCTTTTATATCTCTGTTCTGGACCTCATCCTCTCTTACAGAATAGCTGCTGTCATGTTACTTTGTTGCTCATTGCACTGGAGTAATTACCATGCTGTTAGAAATGCAGGCCAAATGTAGCTGTATATTGATTTTACTCAGAAGTGTAAACTTCAGATTCAGTACATCTTCACATCTGCAATGAATGTCTCAATCTCTGTTTGGCAGGTAACCTCTCCAGATTGTAGTTGTTCATTCTGGCCTGTTTTTATTGTGAAAAATAAGCAATAGTTACTAATATTTTTCTCAAATATACATGGGTATTTTCACAGCTGCAGAACAGTCTTTGTGAAAGAAGTGCGTATTGGGAAAGCTTTAAACCTAGAAAATCGGATTCGTCCTTCTTTGGTGCAAATGCATCAACAGTATTAAACCTTCCTTTTTACTATGAGAAATCACTTAAGAACTCAACACTTAAACATTTGACATAAATGGAAGATATGGAGCATTTATAGTTCATACTGAGTTGACTTGAATTTTCTTAGCACCTTTTCTTCCTCTCAGCAGTCCAAATGCATGCATCTATTCAGCTTTATAATATTAAATTTATATTCTTAAAAAAAAATTAAGGTACGAAAGCCAACTTGTCTTGGTCCCCACAAAACAGTTCTGTAGCAAACAAAATGCCTGTTATGTGCTCATCTCACGTTTGTAAAGTGCAGGAAGCCTTTAGTTTACTCTTCCAAGTTTCTGACTGTCTTGTTTCGTTGGTTAAAAAGACCCTGCTGGCAAATAAAACAGGAAATGTAAAGAACACAATGTTCACTTTTTTCTCAAAGGAAATATAGATGGAGCCATGCTTGAGTGCATGCTTGATTTTTGTGCCTATTGAGTTATTTTGTGCCATAAGAAATAACCAGGTAGAGCCTTCACTCTTTGGAATGAAGTCACTCTTGAACCCAAACCAACTCAAGACAAAGAAGAAAGGTTAAATCGTATTGTCAGTATGTTATGTGAAACACGCTGTGTGCTTATGACTTTTTAGGTTATTATGTTAATACAAAAGTAAGTAATATCAACATGACAATGTGTGTGCTTTGGTGATTCTGCTGTTTTTCCATCTAGTAAATACTACCCACTTCCAAAAAAAGCCTCAGGAAGATGTAGAGATGGACATAGTAACACTCTGAAAGACTTCACATATGCATTCTGTTGCCAGAGTTTTGTTAGACTTTATTTCCTGATGTAACATCTAATAAAAAAACATATGCTCTGTGTGTGTGTATCCTGTCTTGCAGCATAAAACTGCAGCCCGTAGAAAGTCCTGAAGCATTTCAAAAGGAAGGGACTTGGTGTTATCACCTTTGGGTACCACTTTCTTATGGGAACCTTGTTGAGCATGTAGGATTTCAAACCTCCATGGTGGTACTAATGTTAAAAGTGACCATAAATAGAATGAAATGCATCAAGGGCTTCCAGCAATAGAAACACCTTTTTTTAATTTGCTGTTTTGAGACAATAATTTATATTTCTGAATTATCATATTGTAAGTTATTATTTTTAAATTAATCAAAATAAAATAAGTTCATAGATATTAGGAGCTGTTCTGACTATAGTTATTTCTCTTGGATTATTGCACACTAATTAGAAACAGTTAAAAATTATATTGCAGCATCAAGCATCTTCAGTTGTTGGAAGAGAAAAAAAGCTTATGAAAGCCAAAATGAGCTTTTATGTTTAATTATTTTTGAAACATACACAATACGGCCTCTTGGTACTCTGTGATCACTGATGAGGAAAAAAGTGCTACCTTTGAAACATCACACTGCCTTTAACAATAAAAGGAGAACATTGTTTTCCCTACGAAAACAGGAACTGTTGGTAAAAGTGGTAGAGACACAGTGTTAAAGAAGGAAATATAACTACAAAGTAATGCTGCTCTCAGGGTTTTTCCATTTTCATAATTTTTCATTTTTCTGAAAAGCCCTATTGTGCTTATAGAGAAGAAAAAAAACTTTTTTTCAAGTTAATGTCTTTCAGACAGATACATTGAATATATAACACTGTCATTTAAATTCAATTTGACACAAGAGTTAATAGTTCTAATGGCGTTTAAAGCTATTTTCAGTCCTGTATAATGTGGTACTTCGTTAACAGTGGAAGTTAACTTCCTGTGAAGCTGAGTTTGTGAAGTTCTTTGATCACATGGTCCAAATAAATCATCTCATCCTAAATACTTCCTAAGTCAAGTTGCAAATGTTCTTAAACTTATCATGTCCAGCTCTCAAATTATTACAGCAGTAACTTCTTGGGTTTTTTACTCTCAGAGTGCAGCAGGCTATCAGATTTCCTCAGAAAGGGAGATGTTTGTAACCACCACGGCCTTTAACACTCTTTTCCATCAACTCTTTGACTAGTTGAGTCTTGCTCATGTTTTTCCATCAGCCTTTTCCTTTCAGAGGAATTAATGTTCCATCCGAGTGTTACCTTTTAATTCCGTTTTATATCAGTCATATTTATAAAGATTGGATAGGATAACAGGAAGAAAGGCTTAGAAGTTGGGAGTCAGTCGTGTATGTTTTTCATTCAGTCAGTGCATGAGTGAGGCTTGTAATGGGGTTATCTATGTAAAGAATCCCTGGGGTTTTACACAGACAGCTTTGTTGAATAGCATTACAGCACCATGATTAGCCACAAAAATCCTCAAAACAGTTGCAGTGCTGCAATTATAGAAGCATAAAGAACTTCGGAGGTGTCCCTGGATGATGCCATTCGGTTTTGGCGCTGTGAGCAGGAGGTGTTGTCACAGAACTGAATTAGACAAACTTGATTTGGGTCTTTTTCTTTAATTAGCCTGTTGTCCTGTGAATAAAATGGATTATTTTGGGTGACAAATATGATATTTTCACAGTTTGTACAGTAACTAAAACAGAGGTGATAATCTGAGGAATTCTTTAATTTCTTTCATGGTTTATAATACAGAACATTCATACACAGTATTGCTACTGTATTGTGCACAATGCTGTCTGTAGGGCATCTCTTCACAGGTTTATGTAGTGAACACTGTAATGTCACCAATAAGTATTTTATTTTTACCTTTTAACTTGTTTAACAAAAAGCTTTTACTGTGTTGTTATCTGTATCTAGAATCCTCCTTAACATCAAGTAAATAAATTCATAAATAGGTGGACTCGCCTTTTGCAGACGGTTGATAATTTTTAATGTATTGTAAGGCCAACAAGACTGATCAAGTGCACAGAAAATGCATAACGGTGTTTAGAGAGGGAAAGAGGGAACTTGGTTTCAAATAAAGTTACTTTGTTTTTCCAAGTGCAGCTAAACCATGGAATTGTGTGGAATTTTAGTAGACTCCTGAACTACCTCTGTGGATTCTCTAACTTCTGACATGTTCTTGGTAGTTCATTGTTGGTTTTTTTTGCCAAATTGAAATATTTTTAGCATTTGATTTTATTTGAAGCAGTCATATTTCATACTGTTATACGTGCTTTATTGTGGTTTGAGTTCTGTAATAAATTTTACGGCTTAAAAACCAAAAAATATGCAGCTTTATGGGATGATTCTTCAACATAAACCATCAATCCCCAGCATAATCTCTTGATAACCAGTGGATACTTTGTGATCAGGATTTAGGACAGGGATGTAGGATTTAGGAACAGATATCTCTAGGACTGTAAAAGATTGCAACACTGCGATAATGGAGATGCACACAAGATCTGTGTGATGAGGAGCCTTTCTGTGTGGGGCACCTTTTAGCTGCTTTGTATGAGAGATTATGAACAAAGTACTGGAAACGTGAGTGAGGGTAGTGGTGCCTTCCACTCATCTCTTTTCTGCCAAATTCAGACTGTGAAGTGACTTGAAACCACAAGCTCTCCCTGGATTCTGGTTTAGTTTATCTAAAGGTAGTAAAATGAAGTGTTTAATCTGTTAACTAAAGAAACTGTTGATTTTAGTGGGTGATGTTGAAATTGCAGCTGCTGGTAAAATTCAAAAGTGACAGGACATGGCCTGTGGAGTGGTGGGTGGAGGTGAACACAAGCAGGACCAGATTGCTACTGATTGCAAAGGGATAATACAGTGAAGAACCCATTGAGATACTCTTACCACTTGTGTTTGGTGTTTATTTGAATGAAAAAGGGTATGAAGTATCTTGATAGTCCCTTCCATATGTTTGGTGTTTATTTGAATGAAAAAGTATATGAAGTATCCTGATAGTCCCTTCCATCACTGATGNAAAAAGGGTATGAAGTATCTCGATAGTCCCTTCCATGTGTTTGGTGTTTATTTGAATGAAAAAGTATATGAAGTATCCTGATAGTCCCTTCCATCACTGATGCAGGGTGGTTTTCAGCTGCCTTGAGCAAATCTGGCATTTAGTGAAATGGATGCCTAGCTGTTCTCACTGCCAGTTTTGAGGCCTTAATGCCAGAGGATTTGTGTAGGCTTGTGCTCTGCAAGCAGCTTGTGCACAGCAGTCCACATGCAGCTGATCATCACTAGTCCTCTGGCTGCTGGGTGTTGCAGCTGCCACAGGTCAGCTGGTGGTCCTTCTGGAGCCAAGTCAGCAAAAACAAAAGATTTAAATATTTGGATATTACTTAAATTTATATATTTAAGTTTCATGTGACTGAAGGGAATGGGGAGCTTGCTTTCGTTAGAAACCTGGGTTGGATGTCTGAAATTGTCAAACTTCAGCAGGATGTGGTGTCAAAAAAGTGGTGGGCATGGTAACATCTGCCATTGGCACCAGTCTGTTCAGAAGGCAACAACCTCTGTGCAGTTCAATATCCAAAGCTGAGCAGAGGGTTAAGCAGTTTTAAAAAACTGTTCTTAAAGACAGTGAGACAGCTGTACTCCTCTGGGATAATAAAACCAAAGGCAAGCATGTGCAAATGTTGGAGAAGGTCATCTTGAGTAAGGGAAAGAGTTGGAAGAACTTGCTTTTCAAAAAAATCTTTTCTGCCATAAAAACTGTTGCTGTTGACATTCCCTTATGTCAAAAACACATCAATTGCATGCAAGTGGAAGAGAGAAGGGGGAAAATATAACAATAAAGAACAGATCTTTCTGACCAGCTTCCAATTCCTCTGAAGAGAAGAGCCCCAGGAAATTTCACCTTTTTACTTTGGACATTGTTACTGGTGAATTTCACAAAGGTGGTGTTCATCTGCTGTGGTGCTGCTGATTGTTAATCAAAGTGCATGGTCTTAGTAGAGCTCAGAAAATGTTTGATAGCTTTGAGTTTGGCACTTGCTGCGGTAGCGTAGGATGCTTGTTTGTCTGGGGAAAAAAATCCACAAGGCGATGAAACATTGTCACTAATTAAAATCAGAAGGAATAGTTGAGCCGTTTGGGGGAGATGTAATCAGCTGACTAGTGAGATTAAACTTTGGGAACAAAAGGCAAATATATTGGAGGTAGAATTCCAAATGTTCAAAGCAGAGATGCAAAATTCATTAATGGTACTCTCTGATTATGCAGTTAGCCCTTTCCTTGCCCTTAAGTTTACCTTGGCTGGGGCATTTGCAGTTAAATGGCACTGTGGAAATTACTGGAAAACATTAACATTAACTTGTTATTGTAAGCTGACATCATGCTGAGCCTGATGGGAAGTGAAAATTTATAAATAGCTTGTCCATATGTGTAAGGCAAAAATCTGCTGATCTTCAGCAGTAGCATGATTCATGGACTTTCTGTAGTTTAAACTTTGTGAGTTTTCTGTGTTTCTCTGAACTTCGTAGTTTCAAAAACGTTCAAGATCAGTGGTCCAAAGCTGACAGAACTCTGAGGAAATACTGTTGATATTTTCTGTGCAGTTTTGGTGGTGCAATCTACATCGTACTGACACTTAGGTATTCCTCCCTCTGTGTTTTCTGGAGAGCCAAGTGCTTCCTAAAAGAATACTTAAAGCATAATTTTGTCATTTCTTTCTCCCCGTATAAATTCTCATGCACATGCCTACTATCTATGAACTGGAACTTACAGCATCTTAGTTGTCTGTCTCTGACATGCATCCTTTGTATATTTCAAATAAATCACCTAATCTCTGTTTCCTTGCCTGCAAGACTTTATTTTGTAATCTTTTATAATATGGGAGAGGGGGGGCTTATTGAGAAACAATATGTGATTACATAAGTAAAAACTTTGTTTCTACATCATTCATGGAAAATAAGAGATGTTGTGTACTTCAGGGAGCCAGTCCTCTTTCCTCTCAGATGATCTTCCTTGTTGGAAAGTGGCTGTATCCACATACACCTGTGCTGAGCAGTGCTGCCATGCAGTACAATGAGACTGAAAATACAGGAGGGCTGTTTGGTTAAGGATTGTCTTTTTCCTCACATGTTACAGCTAAGTGGGATCCTCTCACACAAATTAATTTCTAGATGTTACTGTAATAAAAGAAGAAAAAAGAAAGAGTTTGATTTCAATGCACCTTCCTTTCTCCAGTTGTCCTATGTACTGCCCTTGTAAAGCTGAACTCGTTATTAATGTTTACATTTGGAATTCAGTTTGACTTATCTGCAATTTAGCCCACCCATCAGTTCCGCTGTCTAGACAGAAAGTTACTTTTGTTGCATGTTTCTGTTGTATGTTCCCCTTTATAGGGATAATTTTGACAGAGGAAAATTCTTGTGGGTTCTACTTGCATTCAGCTGTGTTGCTGTGTCAGAGGAGTTTGGCATTTGAGTTCTGGGTCTGGGCACCAACATGGATGGTGTTGGATGCATCTGCATAGCTGCAGGCCCCAGAGTCCCCCTTGCTACCTGCATCTAACTGTGTGAGAATTTTCCTTAAGGGAGGGACCTTGGCGCTATTGTTTGTGCTCACATAGGTGCAGCAGTCCCTGCTGTGGAAGAGCAATCAATCTTACATAAGTTCAGTAGGCTTTGTAATGTTGGCTTAGAGTTCAAACAAAAGAGTGCAATTGGTAATTATTGAGTTCCTCAGATGCAGATGGAGCCGTTAACAATGACAAAATGCTTGTAAATAAGCAGCAGTGAGGGGAAGTTGATCCCCTCAGAGACATGTACAGTTATGACTGACAATGTATGAATGATGGAAAGCTTTTGAAAGTTGTAATATAACCTTGAAAGGCATCACTCACTTGTTTTTTGTTTTTTTTTATTACTATGGTTACAGCTAGCTGCACTGGGACTTTTCACGTGTCAAATTATTCCGCAGACTTCAAAAATACTGAATATTTTTCTTTTGTTTGAGAGAAATCTGTATATATATTTTCTCTTCTGTAAGTTTAAAATCATTAGTTGAGAGAAGTAGATCGTTTTCTGTAGCTGCAAGTTTGCTTCACTTTATTTTATAGTGTGAATTTGGGAACTAAAAGCATCAAATTGATACAGCTTACTTCTAGTTATTTTCTCAGTTTGTGTTTGTGTGTTAATGCAGACATTCCTGAGGCAGAAGATCACCTCTGCTGAAACCAGCAGAGCTGTGGGGTCAAGTGGCAGTGTACTTCTGAGCACTCCTGATAAACATGTTTATACTGTGTGTCTTACCATGTCAGCTTCTTTGTGTCGGTGGGGTAGCTGAAAATATTCCTCCTAATTGTAAATATCCCTCAGTAAACAAGAACGTGTGCCTTGGTCTTTTATTTGCATTTATTTCCTTCTTGTGGACGTGTACAGGAGAGATGTTACAGAGACATAGCCTGGGAAAAAATAATTTCAAATAGTTTCACTGCCACCCCCCAAAAAAAGGAAGAGGGAAAAGAAAGCTGGGGTGTGCATGTGTGTAGCTTTATATCCTTTGAGGTAGCTGGATTAAGACGATGATGAGTGGGGTTTTAGGATAGCAGAGTATAGACTTGGAAGAAGAGACTTCATTGTATCCTTCCTGCTGTTTGTTCTGATCAGAAATACAGGCTGAGGATAATTCTGAGCTGCTTCCAGCAGTCTGGTGTGTTAATTTCTCTGGACTTTCACATTTTGGTTACATGCTGTGAGAAGATAATAGGGATGTTTGCAGAGAGTGGAAATGCCACCAGCTCCACCGTAGCCTCTTTCATCTCTGGTCAGACTGGCTGGTTGGGAGGATGTGTGTGAGACCCACTCAGATTTGCCTTTTCTTTCTTTGACTCATCAGGCAGATTTGCCTTTTCTTAGCACTGGCTGCTTATTGGGCTTTCCTGTTTGCTCATCAGCCAGTCCTTCTGGTTGGGTTTCTCTGCCCAGCACATGTACCTTTAGTTGAATGACAGCTTAAAAAGTATCTTAAATCCTAATGGTAAAAAAGTCCATTTTTTAAAGTCATCGGGTTTCTGTGTGAACAGGCAAACCGTGTACTTCTACGAGAAAATTCAGCTACGTCTTCCAAGTAAAATGAATCTGATCTTCCCTGGCAGCAAACTTCTCATTGTTTTGTTTTCTCCTAATGAAAATTTTGAGTCACATACACAAATTTTAAGCTGCAATTCAGTTTCATCCTGACTAAAATAGGAAGAAAAACCTAATAAAAATTGTATTGCAAGAATTTTGATCTGTGAATGTCACATTTTTTGGGCTTGTTTTAGGCAAAAACGGGTTTACCTTAAATGTGACGAACACATTTTTATTGATGGATGTTTTTTCATATATGTCTGTCACTGAGAAGAAAGCAACTTTGCTATTTTCAGCATCTTCTAACTATCATTAGCTATGGCACATTCATATCAGATAATTAAATAGCTGTGTTATTCTTGCTGAGTTATACAGAGTTAACTGGTATTGTATTTTTATTCATTAATTTAGATGTTTTCAAGCCTTTTTTACTTCTTAATTCAATCAAAACATGCTTGCCTTCATTTTAATCAAAACAACTTTTAATTAATGTACAAACCCAGCTTCATGAATTTTGGTGGCTATATTTGGAAGAAGGATTCAAGTGCCATAATTTCTCATGAATAATAAAGCAAAACTGGGTAATTAGATGATGAAATGTGCTGACATCAGCTTTGCTGATGACAAAACAAAGCTAAAATTCTGGAAAAATTGAATTGTGAGCCAGCTGTTGCTTTAAAGAAAGAAAAAAAATTAATACAGTTTTCATAAAATCAACTGCAGAGGGAAACAGTTGAACTTCAGACTGAGTTTATTAGTCCACACAAAAACAAATTTAAGGAAGCAATATTCATATGCAGTCCTGTAATGGCAGAAATAGTAACCTGATCTGTTAGTTGTGAAACTACTATTATGTAATGAAAGACTTCTAAGAAGGGAAATGGTAGGAACAAAAAGGGGGTGATGCCTGTAATAATTTGGTATATATAAATGGTCTAGGACTGTGAGAAGAATGATGGCTTTTCTAACACATTTGTTTGTGGGTGACAAGAGAATTGATAAACATTTGGAATTCCTCTTCAGTATATTGCTATTTAAATGGGGAAATAAATTCAGGATATTTACTCTCTCCCACAAACACTGGATAAAAACTTCTCTCATAATGAAATACCTCAGGTGCAGAAAATCCTTGATGACTGTAATAGAGTTGATCTGTCCAGATCACTGCTAAACCTCAGTGTGACAGAGTCTGGATCATGAGGAGACAGGGCACAGGGTGCCACCAGCAGTGCCTGGTGCAGCACTTTTGTGTCCCCTGCTTCTGGACTCCTTTTAAACTCTGCAATGTGCATGGCTGCTCTTGTCTGGGAGATCAGCCTGGACTGCAGGCACCGTGTTCATACCATACTCCCTGGTGATAAAACGCTGTATTTCTTTTTCACAAATACAAATTTTTAACAGAGTAGGGTGGTAAGCAGAAAGCTATCAACTCCCCCATCTACTTTTGTGTGGATAACTTATTGGCAAACTGGGGGTGGTAGGTGAGGTTTTTAGTCCCATGGTAATTATCACACTGGCACTTTTCATCTTTAAGAAAAAAGGGGATTTTTTAGACTTGTTTTTCCCTAGAGCTAATTATTGTAACTTTGAACTTTTTATCATACTAATAAAAATGCCTTCACCTGTCACAGCAGCTTGCCGGTTTTTATCTAGATGGTTGTAGTAAAAAAAAATTGGACCTAAGTTTCAGAATACAGAGATAATTTGGGAGTTGTATTTATCATAAAGAAGAAAAAGAAAATTTTATCTGCCTTTAAATGAGAGAAGAAAAGACAAGTTACCTTTGAGGGTTTTTTTGCTAGCATGTTAATACTCAGGCAAAAACTTTCGATGGAACAATTCCGAAAACCCATGTTTAGCTTAGTAAATCTTCTTACTGCTGCCATTTTGCAAATGCCTTTTTTTTTTTTTTTGCCTTCCCATGTTACTTCAACCTTCATAGCTTGGTGAGTGGCATATTTTTGAAAGCTCAGTATTTACACAGTGTTTTCTTTCAGCTGCTGAAACATCTGTATTCTTTGTATTTTTTTAGGGAGTGAAAGGATCTATGTTGAGAATGTAAAGTTTCAGGTGATGTCAGTTTGGTTTTTTGGTTTATATTTTCTTTTCCCCCCGGTAAGCACTGAAATGAACACTGGGAGCATTGTTTCAGTCTTGCACTTAGGAATGTGAATATTTGTACTGTATACTTCATTTCATCCAAACATAGCTGAGGGCATGCCTGAAAACGTTTTTATTGCTTTGGGTCATCTTAAGGGGAGGAAAGCTTAGTGTTGCTACTTCACCGAGAAGTGTGCAACTCTATAACCTCCTGTTTTTGGAAAATCTCATTGTTTGAAAAAGGCACTTGGTACAGCAGCATGCTGAAGGCTGAGCTTTCTTTCAAATGCAAACGTGCTCATGTACACCAGGTATCCACCTAATCCTTGTTTTATGTCAGAAATTAAAAGTTTATTATGACTTCCAGAAACCTTCATTTCTCCCATAAAATTCTTGCTAATGCTACAAAATCTTCATTTTAATTTGATAGAAAATGTGTCACGCTAGATCAACTTTGTGGCTATTGAACGTTGTGCTGTATTTGCAGTGTCTCTGTATGTATGCAGGAGAACTGTTTGCACCAAAAAAAGTTTGCACTAGGTAAATTTTGTGTTTGATAGGAGTTTTCCTCCGTCACTATGTTCCTTCATTAATTGTGTATTTCCCAGCAATTCAAGCTGATATGGGAGCTGCTAAAGATAATGATCTGCTGCATATCATATCAAAGTTAGTGTGGGGGGAAAAATGTCTCTTCCTGCTTCTCGTGATTTATATTTTTGACTTAGCTGATGTCTAACCATTTAAGTATTTGTTTTTGTTTTTTAAAAGCAATGTGCATTTTTTTTCACTTAATCATCTAAAATGAACACTTGGAAAATAGCAGATGTTATGTCTTAAGGCCTTCTTGGGTACAAAGAAAAGACTCAACTTTCTCATGTCATGACAGGGCGACACAGAAGTCTCAGTGTTGCATCTGAAAGCATGCTGTTGGGTGGGGGATGGATGTGAACAGGACAGAAGGATATGTGTCCTGATTGACCAGTGGGGAACCAAGCCAGCTGTTCCTTTTTTCTCTTCCTTCCCCTACCCTCCTCTGCTTTTCCCCCTTTTCTTGAGGCTTCTATGGCTGAAAAACCAGGGTGAAACATTGACAGCTCCAAGGAAGGTACTGGAAGTTGGGAATGGCTGAAGAGCAGAACATGACCTCATTGGCATGCTGAGTCCTTGGGTTGTGGGCTGGCTTGGTGGGGTTTGTTTGGGTTTTTTCTTTGTTATTTTGCACTAAATAATCCTCCCGTGGCAGGCAGTTTTACCTGCAGCAGCTTAGGACATGCTGGCTCAGAGTTAGAACCTTGTGGACTGAGTGGTCTCAGAATGATCAATCACTGGACACTGTTGCCCATTACGTATCCGAGTATCCGGACTTCCCATGGCTTGCACTGTTTTAACAACTCTTTCCTAGGCTGATGGACAGTCTGTGCTGTCCTGTTGGTGTATTATCCTGGCTCCTGAACAGCCTGGATAGCCTATTCAGGCTACAGGGGAGGAAAAGGTTTCTGAGCATCCATGAACTCACCATCTTTAGTGCAGGATTCCACAGAACTACAGACAATACCTTGTCTCAGTGAAGTGTTGTATCTATTAAAAAGAATCACTGTCAGCTAGTAAGTCTTTATAAACCTTCCTCCACAGACAGTGCAAATCTTTGGTAAAAATACCTTTAAAAAAGAAAAAAAAAATCATTAATATATTGCCTTTGTGTAATAAGAAAACAATGCCACATACACGAGGAACACCATGACCTCACTGCATTTATGTGTGAGGAATTCAACAGAGGATTTTAAATCATTTGTAGTATTTTGGACTTGAGGAGAGCCATGCACTGGAAAGCCTGTCTATTTTATGATCTATGTCAAACCGTCTCATAAAACTTGCTGCCTCCTCATGCAAACATTGCCTGGCTTGTAGTCTTAGGTCATGGAAGCCACATGGAAGCCAGAGAATAACACGTCACAGGTGACGGAAGTGAAGAACTACTGAGGCTAACTTTCACACATTGCTTGTTTGGATGCCTCTGGTTTTAGCTTACATAAAGTAAGGCTTTGTATAAAACATGCTGATGTTAATTACAGTTTCGAATTTAGCTAAGGCATTCTAAAATCTCATGCTGAAAAAAGAATTTCTTTGGGGAAAGCTTTCTAGGTGTCTAAAATTTGGTGAGGCTGAATAAATGATAGAGGGCTTGCAGTGAAATAACAAGAAAATCAGGATTTTGTGTATGTCAAAAAATGTCAGAACAGGCTAAATCATAGTTGAACATTTTCTTTGATGGATGCCACCACTTTTCAAGAGTGAATCTAACTCTTAGTGAGTGGCACCTTCTAATTCTGCTTCTTAAATATGGCTCATTTCCTGTGATTTTTACCATCTGAATAGTATTGAAAGGATGTGGTTCATGTAGACAGTTAACTCCAGAGGAGTTTTGGTAGCATTTTCAGTACTGAATTTCCTTCTTGGACAAATTTAAATCCACCAATTTGACCTCCTCAGTATACACAGTTCTTTCTCTTTCAAGACTTTTAGCTTGAACTATCAAACTAGTTAGGTTTCCTCTGCCTCTACACAGAAGGCACTTTGAGAGTTATTTTCAAAGAGATTAAATTAATTTACTTTGAGAGTTATTTTCAAAGAGATTAAATTAATTTAAGCTTCTAGGAAAAAATATGAAAGCCCCTTCATAACTATGAAACAGATTTTATATTATTGCTTAGAGGTAAATCCATTGTCATTCCTGGAAACGAACAGAAGCACAGAAGAATAAAGTTGGAAAGGTTAAGGCACCAAATGGTTTTCAATTAGCAGAGGATATAAAAAGCAATAAGAGCTTCTGCATAAATATTTTTTTCCATTTTTTTTCTTTTTCTTCTATCATGTGTATGACTTAACAGGGGTTAAGGGCAAGCCACAAAAAATATAGAGAAATTATTAGTAGTGGCAGCTTAGTGCCTTGGTTTTTGTGAAGAAGGTTAATTTGAGTAGGTACTTACATAAACCATTTTAATAAGCAAACACTTGCACAGGCAAGGAGAGGACTCAAGGCAGAGATCTCTGGTGACACTTTGAAATGTTTGCAAGCTTGTGCTTCTGCAAAGCGTTTTGTAGAAAAAGATCAAGATTCAAAAAGATCTTCGAAAGGCCATCTTAGAAAGATGCTATCAACAAAATGATGTTCAGTTCAGAGGACTTAGGAAGATTTAAAAAAAGACAAAAAGACAAGCTACTTCTCCAGGATGTGTCTTGCCTACAGAGCACCTGCCAATAAAGGGAGACGGGAGTTTATTTCATTGTTCCTGTCAAAGGGCTCCAGTGGGATCTCTGTGTTTAATAAGTGCCTCACTAAGAAAAAATCTGGACAGACTGAATAGTGTCCAGAGAACAGTTGTTTGCCGTGAGGGCAGGGGTGGGAGCAGACAGGTACACCTTACCTCAAGAGCTTGGATTTTAAGGGTGAAAGACTAGAGGAGGTCGCATACAAGTGTTCCAGAATCTGCTTTCTTGGCTGTTCTCAGGATTAGGACAGTCAGACATTTGTTTCATTGAAGAATGTTTAGACCCTGCCTCAGTGTTTGTATGGATTAGATAGTCTCTTGACATCTCTTCTGTTCTGTTTCTGTGCTTATTTGAAACAACTGCAGCTGTTTTTCCACTTGAATGATTTCACAAAAAATAACCCAGAGAAATTGTGTCAAGTTAATGCTATGTGGCAGTGCTTCTGTTTCCAAAACAAGCAAACAAACAAAAAATATAACCCCCGGAGCAAGTGACAGCTGGAATGTGGAAAATTAAGATCTGAGATCTAAAAATCTGGATACAAAGGTTTTTCTTTTCCCAAAGTGAAGTGAAGGCCCCAGCTTGATCCATTAGTCATTAAATTGTCACTTTGCAAGTATGAAGTGCTAATAGTCTCACATGTCAGGACTGTTTCCATATAAAATGCTCACAATATGTATTTTCAGAAATGGTCTGATAATACCTCCTAATCTTCCTCAATTCTGCACATGGTCAGTTTCAGTAAATAATGGGGGATGTACTTTTTCAATTTGCATAGAAGCCCTTTCTGTAAGTGTAATTTACCTGTGTAAGAGAACAGAATTTCAGATTTTGAGGCTGTAAGGCAAAATTCCTTATGCTGAGTAAGATCTTTTCCATTAGGCTTCCCTACTGCACCACGCATTTCCATGTGTTTCCGTTTAGAAGTTACCTCACCTAGGTGTTTGCTGTTCACTTGCGTGTGAATGGGGAAAGTTAAACCCAAGTGGGATGACAGGGGGGTCACTTGTGTCAAGTGTGTGTCATGCACCCTCTGCCACGTGCAGGATGCGCACTACAGGGGCTGGGCTTGGAGAGACCCTCTCCACTGTGCAGTTGGTATCAGCTTGCTTATACTACCCAGTATTTTCATTTCGTGCGTAGATGACTACACTTCTTTTTTAAACAAATTTATTTCTTAACACTTTTCAAGATATTCAGTGCTACTTGGAAAAACCTGTTTTTAAGTAGCAAAGGAGGGTTTCTAAAAGCGTAATTTTTTTGTTTTGTTAACTGTCTGACCAGAAAGCTGTGGGTCTTGCTTTCTATTCTGCTACCTTGAATTCTTCCCTTCATCATGGCTTGGACATGACTATTAGGCTTTTGAAACTCTGCAGGAGAAAGTGCAGAACCCCAGTGCAGAAGCTCAGTCCTCAGAAAGGGAAGGTGTGGGCACCTTCCTGCTCTGTGAAACCCAACTGCCCATGGTTTTGACCGGCGCCCAGAATGAAGGTCCTCAGGAGCAAGAATGAAGATGATTTAGTGTCAGCACTTCAGAGTGGTTATAGATGGTGATTCCCTTCCATGTCTCCTTGGTTGTACTTGTACAGTGCAAGCAGCCCTGCTCCATACAGTGTGCCAAGCTGCCAGCCTGCTCCCCAGGCAGTTTTACTGGCACTGGGGAGCAAATGGCACAGCAAGAAAGTTGAAAGCTGCGAGATGCTTGAGTTGGGAAAGGCCAAAGGAGTGGTGTTCATCCAGCTGCCTTCTGTTACCTTCATGGAGGTTAACATCTTCCAGCCTTTCTGTTTTTTTGTTCTTGTGTGAAAAATGAATTTTAAAGATTAGGACCCTTAAGGATGTAAGGATTCTATGTGCTGCAAGGCCAAGTGAATACATGTTTTTCCTTGAGTAATAATTGTTCATTTTGCAGGTGACTGTTTCATCTTTCAGTTCTTTGGAAGAAAAGCAGTAGGTGGAAACTCTTTAGTTTCAAATTTAATTTTTTTTTTTTTTTTAGGTTTTTCACTTGCTGCAGTCCTACCTAGAATCAAACCAGTTTGCTAGTTTGGACTTCCAGCAGGGACTGTGTGAC
Organism: Gymnorhina tibicen; assembly: GCA_013399875.1. Lineage (NCBI taxonomy): Eukaryota > Metazoa > Chordata > Aves > Passeriformes > Artamidae > Gymnorhina > Gymnorhina tibicen. Next base: position 3,090,575 of record VXAZ01001524.1, read on the forward strand.
ATCATTACCTGTATGGGAACCAAGCTGTGGCTGGCTAAAAGGTAAGATAAAACACGAAATACCTGATTTATAAACACAGTTTACTAATGTATGGAAGACTTGGTTGATTCTTTAAGTTATTATTATTATTATTTCAGCAAGGTGGACAGATTTATTTCTCTAGAAATATGTAACCGTTAGATGCGTTACTGGCTTGCAGATTTTTAATCAAGATGATGATTTTTTTTTTTCCAAGAGCGAGGATGAAAAAACATTGTAGTCCAGTCATTAAATAAAAAAATAACTGTGAATGAACATTCCTAAAAAAACAGACATTTTGAAGATAACTCTTGCTTCTTGGCTAAGAAAAATATGCCGCATATATGAGGTTTTTATGTTACTATTTTTCTGACTTTGACCTTTACAGAAAATTAGTAGGAAAATGTCATAGCAATTGTTTAAACTAAAAGTGTTTAGCTGCCCACAAACAATCCAAGGTAGATTTGGAAACATTTTTCGTAAGTTCATCTTCAGGTGACCTACATCTAACTAACCTTTCTCTCTTTCTCTTCTTTCTCTCTTTCTCTTTTTCTCGCTCTCTTTCTCTCTTCTTTTCTCTCTTTCTTTCTCTCTCTTTCTCTCTTTCTTTCTTTCTCTCTCTTTCTTTCTCTTTCTTTCTCTCTTTCTTCCTCTGTCTTTCTTTCCCTCTTTCCTTCTCTACTTTATCTCAGCAATTGCTTTTGAGAATTCCTACCCGTAAGAATTCCTACCCAAAACTCTAAAGGAATCAATTGTGAACAAAGAGTACAGGTCCTTGCATAGATAGATAACTGGGAATATCCCACATTTTGCACTGTGGTGTGAAGTCACCAGTGCAGCTAGTGTGGATCTCTGATAAAACCTGAGTAATTTTCTGATCATCAAAACCAAAATCCTTAAGAGGTTTGGAGAAAGGGAGGTGTCTAGTGGGTGGGGGAAGTCTATCAGTGTTAACTGAGTTGGGATAATGAAAATAGAGGTGATCTTTGGGAATTACAGTGACGTCTCCTCAAAGAGTGAGAGTGATGATATGGCAGATAAAACTTGGTGCAAATCATTGTGAAATGGTGCTCATGAAAAAAGTCTGGATTTTACCTGGGGAAAGAGTGGTTGACCGAGCAGATTTTTTGTTGGGAAAAAATCACTTTTTTTCTTGGTAAAGTCCAAGAGGGGAGGGAGCAAATATCATAAAAAGAATGAAGAAGACCACAGAAAACATATCTATGTAAGTGTATTAATATGTGCTGTATATTTAAATACTGTGTAAACCTCAAAGAAGATACAGTAGGAATCAGAAGCAATGTAAAGACTGACAAGTATAGAACAGTTTCTACTTGGGGACTGATTAAATAGGCTGAGGTTTTTTTTTAATTATGTAAAAGGGGCAACTGAGGGATGTGAATTATGAGTCACATAGAAAGGGACAGGAAATTAGCATCCTATCCAAGGTGGCAGATGTAGAAGAAACAAACTAATGAAGTTTTTAATGTAATTTTAATTTGGCTTTGGAACTCCGTGATATAAGATAGTCTTGGTTTTAAACCTGTCTGAATTTTTAAACGACAATTTAATGGAGTCATGGAAGGGAAGTCCAGTGAGGTTACTGAGTATGTAGACATCACAATTGGCTCAAGTTCTTCGGCAACCTTGAGGGTTGAGGCAGAGGTTTTGGCAAGTGTCACTATTGTTATGCTTCCATTTCCTGTGCATCTGCTGTCTGCTCCAACTGGAGACATCATGGTGGGTTTGGTGGACCTTTGACTTGAATCAGCGTAAGCATTTTTAAGTGTTTACATGAGCATGTTAATTTGCATAACTAAATTAAATTCACTGATACTGTTATAAAGAGTAAAAACCCAAACACTAGAGACCAAATACAGTAGAAAAATACTCATGCTAAGTAATTCAGACATCTTTCTCTTGCAGCAAATACGTAAGGGCCAGGCTCTGTTCATTACAGAATTTAAATAAATTCTGGTTTTGAACTATTTTTTCAGAACTGCCCTTTTTAATACATCAGTCACATTAGTGCTGACTGGTTGGGTTTTTAGTGAGGTTTTTTAAATTATTTTATTATCATCTCTGGAAAGGAAAGCTTTTCAGGCCCTCTCTAAGAAATTATTGTGCACAGGAAGGGTATTTTCCTGAAGAGAAGTATTTTCTCTTTCACTTGCCTGTAAAAATCACAGCTGTATGCGCTGATATTAACTCCCTGTCAGCAGCACATTATAATTTTATCAGTTTGTTGTAGCCTCCTTGTCATAGTCTTACATTCTCCATAGTGCAGTTAACGCTATACATAAAGTGTTTTAGAATGTCCTTCTCCTCAGATAGTAAAATTTTATATTATGAGCATACAGCCTTACAACACTAACTTAAAGCATTGGGTTTTTAACAGACAGAAACTATTTTTGTGAGTTTCTAATGTACTTTATCATTCTTGCACACTTTGAGCTAAGGTGTCCCTTCCTTCCTTCCTTCCTTCCTTCCTTCCTTCCTTCCTTCCTTCCGTCCGTCCGTCCGTCCGTCCGTCCGTCCGTCCGTCCCTCTGTTCTGCCCTTTGTGACTCTCTTAACTTTCTGCTTGAGATAAATACATTCAGTGTGGTGTCACTCAAAAAAAAGCAAAGGAAAAAACCTCCAAGAAGCAACCTAAACAAACAAAGATATTGAAATGGATGGTGTATTCTGGTGGTTTTAGTGTCCCACATTCAGTTGAATGGTAGTTACTTACTGTTGGTGGGGTGAAGTTGAACAACTGCTCCGTGATGAACTGTGGGGTTTGAAGGTCTTGTTCTTGCTTTTCCTTTTTCTCGTTCTAAAGGAGTTTTAGGAGGTTGCTTGGCAACTGAGTTGTGAAACTCAGTAAGTCCATCCGTGGGTTTCTGGATGCTGGGAGAGCCTATTAGGAAACCAGCACTTTATTCTTGCCCTGTTGTAGACTTCTTGGCGTGCATCTGCTGCTGTCAGAGTGGGGGATGGCTGGCTGGGCCCTCAGTCATGTACAGTCATTCTTACATTCTTTCTGTTCAGGCAGTGAGAGTGAGCACCACCGAGAAAAGTTAATGAATCCCCATCTGGTTTTTCTGCCTTTTCATGCAGAGATGATTTACCATGTCACCAATACTGCAGGGCTGTGACTCTTTCAAAGGAGGGTATAAGAGGCACTCACTATTAATCTTAAATGGGTTAAAAAAAAGTTAAAATAGGAGAAAAATTGTTTGTGAGTTTGGGGAATAATTTCCAAACATCAGTTTTCAATCACATTTCTGTGCTAGTTCTGTAAAGTTCTTGCTGGTACGCTTTCAACTATGTACTTCCTTTGTACTATGGAACAAACTTCTCTGAGAATCTTGAATTACAAAACTTTGGATTGCATATGTAGTTCTTAAAAATGAGGCTCAGTTGTCGTGTGTGTATTTGGAGGAAAGATTATCGTTCTTCAGTGGTTTCCTGGACTGGGTGGGGGTTTTTTTGTTTGGGTTTTGGTTTTAGGGTTTTCTTTGCCTTTTCAGGGCCAGAATGTAATTTCCTTTCATCAGAATTTATTGGTGTAGAATAGCTCAAGATTCTATTGCACATTCTGTGTAATATACTAATCTCATTTTTCTTCTCCATACTACAACCTGATTTTCCTTTAGAGAATAAAATAATGGGTCACATTCCCCAAATCGAATTTAATAAAACATTCACTTTTTCAACTGGTATTTTTTATCTGTTGTGAAGACAGACTTCTCATACTGATGGGCCATGGTTGCTTTTTCTCTATGGCTTTTTTTTACATCTTCAAAACATTAACTTTTTTGTGAATTCAGAACAAGTATTTTCATTTTTGATGTTTTGGTGAATGAGACCTGCCTTCCATCCACTTCTCAAGGTGATGGTTGAATCTTTTCACTTCCGTTGTATGTTTATACTTCACTTGGTGTTTTTTGTTTTGGAATATACCTGTTAGTCTAAAGTGGTTCAGTAACGTTATTGCTTTCCTTCACCTTCACACCAGTGTAAGTTTATTGCACTTTTTGCAGACGTGGGAGATGCAGTGTGTTTGAGAAGAACAGAAATTAAAAAAATACATAAAATGTGCTTTGTTGGAGAACTTAGGTGATGGAACAAAGTGATGTAAATTAGTCTGATGAAAGCTTTAAAATATCAATTTATCAAGCTAAATCTTTGAAAGAGTTCAAAGCTCTGTCATATGAATAAAATTTTTTAAAAAGTAGTTTTTAACTTAACTGCATGCCAGGGAGTTACAAGACTAACTCTAGATGCCTTCTGCTTTACAAATACAGAAAGCTAGAAGAACAGCCTTTGGTTTTGGTAATGTGTTGTACAGAAGTCCCAGAAATATCTCTCTTGTTTCATTTGTAGCCTTTGGCATGGTAAAGTACTGGTATGGGAAAATTTGTGAAATCGTGTCATTGCACGGCTTTGCTGTAGGATGCTGCTTTTTAGTACTTTGAGTTGGATTTTTTTTTCCGCCTTCCTACTTACTGGAGACCACAGGAGGGGAAAAAGACTTTGAGGTTCTGCCAGAAATCAAATAACATACTCTGCTAACCTCTAGCCGTGTGCTGTTTCTTAGCTGAGAGCTTGTCTGCACTGGGAGAGTTTACTTCTAAGAAGGCTGCTTTCTTGAAGCTAACTTGTGTGGAACAACCTTGTGTAAAACCAGTTGGCTTTGCATTTTGCAAAGAGTCGCTGGTTCGTCTGGAATGGGCCACCTACAGTGAGTTTATAACCCAAATAACCCGTGCTCTGCAGTGCTGCTGCTCACAGCTCTCTGCTTTATGGTTGGCACGACTAAAAATACAAACAGGTCCGCAGAAGATTCAACCTCACACAACAAATACATGCAAAAGTTATTTTAGGCACAGGCTCAAATGAGGTTCACTGTTTGCTGAGATATGTGCTGCTTGGTTTTCCCCCGGCTGGCTTTCCGATGATCCAGCTGTGACTGCTTTGAATGAGGAAAATCTCATCAGTATTTTATAGTGCTACAGAGTGCGGTAACTTGCCAAGTTTTGATGGCCATGGCACTCCATCAAGCCTGTAGTATCCCTTTTCCCCCACTTTTGGCAGCCCTATATGAGTTACAATAGGCAGATGAGCAGTCTTAGGTCCTTCCTAGAAGGAGCTTCATGCAAGGTGCATTTAGGCCATCTGTGCAGAAAGCAAGAATGTGGCCTCCTTGTGGTTTCAGGACTTCATGACTCAGACTGTAACCTAAATATGCCTTTCTTCTCATTGCCTCTTGGGAGAGACAGCAGTAACGTGTAGTGAGCAGATTATTACAGACAAAACAGTGGCACATGCAGGCATACCTAGGCAGAGGTGCTACATACCCATGGCTCTCAGCAGCTTTGCAAGCAGCCTCTGTGTAATTTTTGAAGTGGTCCTTATTTGGGAGTTGGAAGTGGTTTTTTGTAGTTTCAAAAGAGCAAGAAGGCAAGAAGTGAGGCGAATGTAAGGTTATCTTCCTTGGGAGAGAAGTCCTTCTCTTCTTTTAGTACTCTTGCCTCTTCTTCCACTGCATCAAGATGAACCTTCTTGTCCTTCCAAGGCCATGTCTGCACTTGGCATCTTCCTGTTTTCTAATTTTCCACTTTTTCATTTCTATCTTTAAAACCCACACATTGAGAAGTGCAGTTAATTACCTTCATTAGTGGTCTGTATGCATTGTACAGCCAAGTTCAAAAGTTGAAAATAATTTTAATGATTGAGCCTTTCTCTGTGGAAGTTTATTTACTAGCTTTCAAATTGAAAACTTCATGTCAGCTGGAGCAATAATTCATGTGTGTACTCTTGCACACACGAAACATGAAGGGAGATTTTTGTTGTCCTGTTCCAGTTGAAAATGAAGCGTATGAACAGCTCACAGAACCACAGAATAAGCTGAGTTGGAAGAGACCCATGAGGATCATCAAGTCCAACTCCTGGCCCTGCACAGGACATCTCCAAGAGTCACATCGTGTGCCTGAGAACATTGTCCAAATGCTTCTTGAACTATGTCAGGCTTGGTGCTGACTCACCAGTAATTTGTTAATCTGCACATTCTAACCCATGGGCCTTGTTTAGCCTCGTTTGTCTTTGCTTTTGAGAACAGTCATAGCACGGCATTGTTCATAAATGTATTCCTAGATGCATTAATTTAAATCTTACATGCTTTTAGCAGGCTGATTTAGGTTTTTGTACTGCTCCCAAGTCCCCTCTTTCACCAGTTTTGGTAACAGTATCATTAACATGGCTGCAAACTGTTTATTTAGGCAGTTGGTGATTGCTGGTTTTGGAACACCCACTTTGGGTATCAGTAGAAATGTTTGGACTTCAGGCTGAAGTTTGAGATGTACTTTGCATAAGATAAAATAGTCTTTGACTCTGGTTCATAGGTATACTCCTAACTTAAACGTGAACATTCTGAGAATATTAAGACTTGGATGAGGTTGTTTGAGGTGTTCTCTCCAGTGCAACATTTGGAATAGGCACAAATTACAGATTTTGGACATACATCTTCACTTATATCTGAAAATGCTTTTCAATAAATAAGCATAAGAGTTTTCATAGCTTTTTCTTCATAAGTAAGCACCCTGATGTTAATTGTGTAAACTTCATTAAATTTGCCCATGGGATTAGTTTGACCTCTTAAGTTTTTTAGGATGTTGCTCAGGAATGACATGAGGTTCTCATTAAGAGAACAAAAAAGAGAACAGCCGGGATTATTTTATCAATCAGGTATGCTAAAGACAACACCAACAAAACACAGCCTTTCAGTTTCATTCACCAGGGACAGCTGGAGCACAAATTAATTTTTCTTAATAGCTGAAACTCAAGATGTTCTTGGTGGTATCACAATGAAAAAATAATTTGTGTGGCTTCTTTTTCAAGCAATAAATTCTCTGCCTTTACCATGGAAACTAATAACAACATAATAGTCTGGCTTTGAGGGTAGTAGAAAAACTTAAATCACCAGACTAGCAACTCCCTTTGGAGACAATGCTTGCTGTAATGCTGGATGAGCTGTCCCTGTAGAATGGGCAAGTGAGGGGACTGTGCACATGGTAATTACTCGGAGAAGATCTCAACAGCACCAAGTAGGCAAGCAGATGCACTGTTACTAATGTTTGTATTTCTATTTCTGTGCGGGTGTTCCTGCGCTTCCAGGAACTCAGCAAGGTTTACTTGGTAGTGCAGGCTTCATCATTATTTTTTTAAATGCTTTCCATTAAATATAGGTCTGTTGGCCGTGATGTTCACTGATGGGCTGGTTTTGTATTACATGGTTAAAAATGCTATGGACAAAGTTTAATAATTAAATCCATTATTAATGTCTCCTTAAGAAGACAAGAGGAAGGGCATGCATGTTGATTCAGTGCTACAGATGTGGGCTCTGAGAGAAAATAGATTAAAATATGAATGCTGCCCTCTAAACAAATACACCCCCAAAAACCTCAGCCTTTAGAATACTGCAGAATTTGAAAGCTAATAACCAAAACAACAGGAGAAGATTTAATCTTTTAATCAGCCACTCGCTGTGTGTGTAGGAGTGATTTCCATAAGCTTTGTCGCCTCCATAAATGACAACTGATCATTTACCAGATCACGCTGCAGGTAAAATGTGGTCAGTACAAAGCCAGCTTGGCCTGGTTCATCAGCAACCCTCCAAGGATAGAGCTCCCCATGGACAAGCCTCTATGGATTACGCAGAGTTGACTGTATCAAGACTTAGACATCACAGATGATGCACTTTTAGAAGATATTTTAGCTGACACAGTGGCAGGTCACGTATCAGAAGAATCTGGTCACCTGAAGTAGGAATACTTTTGGAGACTTGCCATTCTTCAGCAAGGAGTATGCTGGGAGTTGATAGAGGGGGAAAGATACGCTCTAAACCCAAAATTTAATTGCCAGTGTGCTACCCTCAAAAGCTGAGATTATGGAAGACAAAGGCAGAATGGGAAGCTCATCATAGGAAGTTGCACAGATCCTGTCCCCAAGTACCAGCTGGCATTATGACATGTTGAACTTAATCAAAATTCTTTCCTGTGTTTATGTGGAGCTAAAGATCAAATTCTAGTCTCAAATGTTCGTAAAATTTTGACTTATCAGAAATGTTTATAAAGTTCAGAAATGCGAGAATTTGTGCATTAGCATCCTGTGCATGAACTTGAATATGATGTTCCGGAAACAAATTCTGTTGATCTGTTGGAATCAAAAACTGCATGTAATACTGGTGGCTAGAAAGTAGGAGAATTTGGGATTTAAATTCATCACCAGAAAGCTGATGTATTTTCTGCCAGCTAAAATATGAATTTCTTTGACAATAACATGTTATTTATGCAGAGGAATAGGGCACTGTTTAGTAATTACAGGTTTTCTTTTCATATGGGACTTTTTCTAAAATGATATTGATAAGTTTAATCATAAGAACAGGTCTTCTTTCCAGGAATTTTAGTCCTTTTCAGCCTTTCCAAAGGCTCCGGAAACATACAGCATTACAGTAAGAGTGACTTTTTCATTGAAGACCAGAGAGGGAGTAGGCAGTTCATTTAATTAATTGATCACTTTGAAAATTGAAATGAAAACAGTCATGCAAGTCATTAAGATGAATCTCTTCTTCTTCACAAGGTAGCTGTGAATTGACCTTTGAAGGGGTTGCCCTTGTAATCTTGCCAGCTCTGGTGTCTTTACCCTGATGCTTAAGAGTGTGTCATGACGTTTTTGGACAAAATACAAAGATTTGTAGGTGACTTTGTAAGTTGTGTAATTTTGACAGGAGTTCTGCAGCAACTTGATTCCTTATTCAAATCTTGTCATCAGTTTTTAAAGTTTGGAGCTGAGATTAACCAATTTTAGTTGCTATGAGTCACTTAAACACTGCATTAAAAAAAATGTTGTCTGATACCCTGTGTAATTATTTATTGTTTTACTGTGACCAGACCTATAATGTACATGTTACATTATTAGGAGGAAATTCTATTTTGTTAGTTGTTTAATAAAGTTATATTCCCATTTGAGAAATAAGATTAGTAGTTAAAAAGATTCATAAGGCAGCACTGGGTGAAAGACTTGTAGTCTTTCATACTTTTCTAAAAGCTTGGAGACTGCAAAATGCAGAGCTTTTCTGAGACCTCTTACAAAAGGCTTTAGAAATCCCTAAGACAGCTGACTACGCTAAGGTACCTGTAGCCAACCTCATCCAAAAGGGAGATATTATGGATTTTTGTTTAAGAGACATTAATTGTTAGGTTGCATTTGAAATTTCTTACTGCTCATTGAGAGTTTGAGGAAATATGCTTTGATTTTTATGTTGTTAAATATTTAGTAAATATTGTGAGTTGCTGTATATTAAATAGTGCTTGTTCTGCTAATAGTTTTCCAACATCTGTTTCCTAATGAGGAAAAATATGAGCAAAATAAACTACCTCTTTGGAAAACATTGAATTTCTAGAATAACCAAAAGCTAATGTAATAAACATTAACACGAACCGCTTTGATTTCATAATCACTAGCTTGTATCTGTCTTATTTATGTAACAAATGCAATAAATTAATGTTACAGTTGTTGTTGCTCATCTTGAAGTGAGGTGGAAAAAGAGGAATGATCCAGGAGAAAATAGCTGTCAGCTTTTCAAGTCATCTGACTGAGTGTCATTGAAGACTGGGGGTCTGAGAAGATAATGAGAATCTGCAGAAGTTGTGCATCAAAATTCTTTGGTACTTGCTATAAATAAAGGGGTGTTGGCATCCTGACTTTAATACAGGAATCTGGATGGTTATAAATGGTGCCCTTTAATAAGTAGAAATGCTGTTTAAGGGCCTCTGCAAGCCTTAGTGAGTAGAGAAGCAAGAGATTGTCTTTTTCCCAGTGTTCTGACAGAATTGAGGCCAAATGTGTGAGCTTTCCGTGTTCTTTGCTCCTTGTTGTTTCTCTTGGAAGAGAAGGTAATTTGCTCCGTAATTCATTAATGTTGATCTTGTTTAAATTAAACAGTAATACAGGAGAAACTTAATTTTAAAAGTTAAGCCATGTGTTCCTGATAGAGTTGAAGCCATGTGTGTGAGCCAAGTACCCAGGAGGTCTATGACCACATATTGCTGATTTCTTCAATAAATGCCAGTTTGGTTTGCATTAGATCTGCCATCCAAAATAAGCAAACCATTGACTACCTCAAATTCAGCATGACTTAGCTATAAAAGGTGAATCAAACATTTAAAAGATAATATTTGTAGAGCTCCAAGCTGTGAGAGTCTAGGATTGATTTCAGTTGCATAGACCTAAGCTGCAATCAGTGGTACTTAGAGGAGGTAAAGGCAGAGCAGAAATCAAAGGAGTCCTAGCACTACTGTAGGTAGCCAGAGCCAGCTGGAGCAAACCCCAGTGTTGCACATGGAGCTTCTGAACCTGCCTTCTGAGTCTGATTTACACCTCCAGAGAGGGAATATCTCCTGAAGGGTATGCTTCCTCATTCACCTACCAGGCAGTTCCTTGTTGAAAACAAATAGCTCTTTGTTACTCTGATCATATAATATTCTGTAAGTGCTTAACCTAGGCCTCTTCAAAGGCGTGTGAATGGGAGCCTGTGAATTTTAACGGACTCTTTAGCTCCATTAACCTTTTTCTTTGAAAAAAAGTCTCTGGACTCTCAACGGCTAACAAAAGGTTTCCTCCTGCAAGTGCCTTGAACTCTTTTTAAATTTTATATTCACATGCCAGAATTGACAATGCAATTACAAAGAAGTCTGTCTGTTCTATCCCCAATTAACTTGTTCTGCATTAGTGACAAGAAACTGACTAGGTTTGGAAGACTTTTATTTTCAGGATCTAATCCAGAAATCTGCTATGAAGTGTCAATAGTATGCAAACTGGCACCTGTGCTTTCAGATTTTCTACTGCTCAGCCAGGCCTACCTAAAATAGTAAGAAAAAAAGACACTTCTTTCCCTCATACTGAAGATGCTGTTAGTCTAGAGCTCTGGGCAATTGCAAAAAAAAAAAAAAAAAACACAAAAAAATGTGTAAACCCTTTAACTTTTTTGACTTGTGTTCTTTCAATGACCTTGTATATTCTGTGGAGTTCCGTGGTCGTAGAATCATAGAATCGCCTGGTTTGGAAGGGACCTTAAAGATCACCTAGTTCCAACTCCTCTGCTGTGAGCTTGGGATGCCTTCAACTAGACCAGGTTCTTCAGAGCCCCATCCGGGCTGGCCTTGAACACTTCCACAGATGGGCCATCCACAAATCCTCTGGGCAACGTGTTCCAGTGCCTTACCACCCTTACAGCAAAGAATTTCTTCTTAATATCTAATCTAAACCTTCTCTTGTTCAGTTTGAATCTATTTCCCCATGTCCTATCACTACAGGCTCTTGTAAAAAGTCTCTCTCTTTCTTGCAGGCTCCCTTTAGGTACTGGAAGGCTGCATTTAGATCAACCTGAAGCCTTCTCTTTTTGAGGCTGAACAATCCCAATCCTCTTAGCCTATCCTCACAGGATGATCTAGGGACATAGCAGCTCCTCCCATCATCATTTTGTTCTCCTTGATTAAATTAGAAATATGTTTTTTCTGCGCCTTGTTCTTGCTAAGGTAGTAATCCTTTCTGTTCCTGCCTATTGCAGGAGTCTTCTTGTCCTCTGCCTGGCAGGTCCAGTCTGTGACAGTGCTTGACACATGTTAGTCAGGGCAGACAGCGTTTGACCTCTCGTTGGTCAGATGTGTTGAAATACTCTGCACTATTAGCTGTTTGAGAAATGTGACTCAGCAGTTGCCTGTGATCTGATTTTTATTTCCACCTGGACAGTCAAGCTCCAAGTGAGAGCATTATGAAGGAGTACTAGAAAGTGTGGGGCAGGCTCCTAAGTGCAGTAAGATTCCTGGAGCAGGCTAGCTATAAGCTCTGTATCCAAACACAAACAAAAAGCAACAAGTTGAACTTCTGAAAATTATGGTTTAAGGCATCTGGGCACAGTATGTGGGGTGGCCATTGGGTCTTTGGTGCCAGCTCTTTGACTTCCAGGTGTGCTGTTGTTACACTAAGCTACTGGCTAGCGTAGACGAAGCATTGCTTTAATCAGGTATGGATCTGTGCCCTGGCATCACTAGCCTGCTATTAGTATAGATGTGTAATAGTATGAGTATTGTTTTGATAGCCATTTTACATTTCTGTGTGGATATAGCCTTAGACAGTAGAGTCCTAATCATCTCTACTCCGTTCAGAGTCATGGACAGTTTATCATCTGGAGCGAGCATATGATGTATTTGTTTCCATTAATATCCAGGTTGGAAGGGAAATGAAATAATTTTTGGGTTTTGGACAGAAAAAAGGAATGCTGTTCCAGATGTCTGGAGCTCCCACCTTTGCTTCTGCTGTGACTTTCTTGTTTGGACACAGATTTCCTCAAATCTTGTTTATGAGGACATCACTTTATTGGGTATCGATGTTAAAAAAGAAACATCTTGTACTGTTCCCACTCTTGTTGCTGAAGTTCTGCACGAACAGGTCATGTTAAATACGGTGTAGTGCATCATTTGAAATGTTCAGCATATGATTTTTGGCTGTCGGGTCTGTTACATAAATCACAGTTTGATTGTCTTCAAGACTGAGCTTTCTGCTACAGTCTGAACAACACTGAAATATCTTGGTTTTGGAAAACTGAATTTCCTGTTGTGTCCGTCTGGCACATATGGATGAGAGTTCACTAGCGTCACCAGAGCAACGGAATCAGCCAAGGACAAGCGTTTGGCATGTTTTCTGCTAGAAAAGTCTCATTTCAAAATCAAAACACGCATATGCACATACTTAAAATGAAGTGGTAAGTGCTTAAAAGCTGGACCAGAATAAAAATATGCCAGTGTTGCTGTTGCCTCTTCTTCAGTAAAAGTTGCATCAGCCATGTTTTGCCCAGGGCATACTTTGTATGTTGGAAATTTTCTTTTCCACTGAAAACATGGAACAATAAGTGAGTCTTCCATTTTGTGAGGGAGCTGAAATGCAGTAGGCCCATTATGTTCCTCATATTGACTGAAAACTGCTGTGGCTGCTTTCATCCATTTGTGAGAGATGTCTTGAGGTTTGTTTTTCTCCTTTGACTGATCAGTCCCTCTGTTTTCTCATGGGTTGAGCTGCCAGCTCCATGAGTATTACTGGTGGTGTTTTCACACACATTTGTGAAGAACAACTTAGGCAGCAATTGGATAGCCAAGATTCAGGAAAGATCTTTGCTTAACCAGGGTGGATAGAATTTAAGTCTGCCTAATATGACTCTTCAAAAATAGGCCGTATTAAAATTGCTTTGGCTTCTTAAGGCATTGGTTCTTGCTGATGTGCATCTTCTCAGCGGGCAGCTTTTGGCTCTTGTGCTTTTAAGGCAAGTGGTAGCAGGCAAGCATGAAGAAGTTTGGGGAGGTATGAACCTAGACTACTTCACTAGTAAGAAGATGTCCAAAAAATCTCTTTTCATGCAAAAGGAGAAAAAAACTTCTGCAGAGAGATCCTGGTAGCATATATTCTGCTCTGTGTTATATGGATGCCTCGTATTGTAAACTGTAAAAGAAAGCATAAGTATTTTAGGCTTCTTGTGGAATTTATTACTGAAGGTGAGAGCAATGTTTCTGCTTAAAGTTGTCTTTTTTAACAGGTTCATAGGCTAGCTCTCCATAGGCAAATACAGCTGCCAAACCATGTAAGAACCTCAAACCTTTTGTTTTTATATCATGATAACATATCCTACTTGAAAAAGCTTTTTTTTTCTTGAATTTTAAGGATGTTAGAGTTCAGAATGCTTGTTGGAACATTTTTAATTAACAATTTTTTGAAAGAGTTTCAAACATCAAGATAAGCATACAAGGAAAGTGCCAGATAAAATAAAAATGAAATACTGAACAGAATTAGTCATACTTCAAGCTTGTGCTGCTTGATTCTGGAAGTTTTTATTTTAGTACAAGTCCCATTGGGCTCTTCCGAATAATTTCTATTTTGAACTAGATTTCCTGATTGTTCACATTTGAAGTTATATTTTAAAAAATTTTTCATGGCTAAATATGTTTCAGTGATATTAATACAAAGAAAAATGAAGTTGTTAACCTAATTTTATTTTTCTAATTAGAGAGAAAATAGATGTTTGTCACTTGCAAATTGAAAAAGTAGAGCAGAAAGTAGCTTATTACCAATTCTCATTATATCCACAAAATCCCAGATATTCTTGTTTGGAAAAAGGAATGCCTGATTTTAAAAACATGCACACCTCTGGTCTTCGTCAGAACACTGAGAGAGCTATGGCCATTAAAAAGGTGTAGCAGGTACCTTGCAAGGGAAGTTTCTCTTTTATGAGCTGTAACAGTAAGAACTGAAGACTTCTTTTTGTCGATGTGTTTAGTTACACACATCTATAAACAAAACAAAGACCTAGTTGCTACAACAAGCTGGTTCATCCAATAGTAATGAAATGTATCAGCTGCCATTTAGTGGAATGGCTGAAGGAGGAAGGTGTTGCCATTCTGCAAGGGAGACTGTCACTCAGAATGGACCAGGAAGTGAAGCTTAGATAACTTGGTCTAATTATTTGATATATGCAGTCTAATTTGACCAGTAGTTTATCTTCATTAATTAAAATAGACACACCAAATTAGTTTGTTTTACTGCTGTTTCTGAGCATAAGGTTATAAGGATTTAATCTTTAAAACGTGAATTTTTTTTTTAGGCTAAATCCTTGTTTGGTGACCAGAGCTGCCTATCTCGATGTCCTTGTGATGTTGAGTACTCACCTGGAGAAGTTTCAAAAGCAAGGTAAGTCAAATGTGCTGTTCTATACATCTGATTTAACATCTGTATCTATTTCTGAGCTCTATTGAATCTGGAGAAACAACAGTATATTGCTTGTGCTCAAGGTATCTACTGACTTCTGGAATCCTTCAGTTGCTTCGTAGAAGGCCCTTTATTCTGCCTTCTCAAGAGCTAGTCCTAGGTTTTGTTAAGGAGGAGACTGAGGTACAGCTCCATGACCGGGCTTGAAGTTATGATCTTGCAGTGTTCCTAATCTTAGAATGGCTTCCAACAAAAAAGATCCTCTCCACGTTCCAAAATGGTTTTTTGATCCAAAATCCAGCTCCTGGACTGTTGCTACTTATAACCTTTCCAGAAAGCCACAGAAATGTTCCTTCATGAGACACCTGAACTAGTTTCAAGGCAAGTGTTTCCTCATGTTTAGAAGTTTTATAAGAAACAACTCTGAGAGCTTCTTTTCAGTTTCTTTTTTTATTTTGATTCTTTATCAATGGGAGTTTTTGGAAAGACCTGTCTCAACTATTGGTTTTAATGTTGTAGATTATAGTTTGCAACAGTACAAGATAAGCTGTAAACAATAGGAAAAACAAAGATATGGAGGAAGGGACACCCTTTCATGTGTGGCAGTGTGTACACAGCTTTCAGTCAGCTGTAGGTAGCTTCCTTGTGGGCATGTTTTGTTAATTTCTTACGAACAAGTGAGTAATAAATTACCTTTTCAGTCCGGGAAGGCAATTAAAGAATAGTTCTGTCATTTCATTAAAATTCTTAACACTGCATTTAAGTCACTGGAACCGTTCTTTATTTCAGATAGTCACGTTGTGGGCACTGTTAATTTAAAAACCAATTCCTTTTGCTTTTTTTACCTGGATCTTTAGTTGATATAGTTCCATTCTAATTCTAAAATTGCTATTGGTGTGATTTCTTGTGAATGCACAATTCAAATAGTGGTAGTTGTTAGGAAAGCAAATTGGTGATGAACATGTCTGAAATTAACTTCTTCAGACAGGTTGATGCAGAGCTAGCTCTTACAACAGAAGGACAGACGTACAGAGGGTATGTGACGGGTGACTTCCATTACACCAGAGGAACAGGGGAAGGGTTATTGGGAACTCCAGGAGATGAGTCTGATCTTTCATGTCCTCAGGAGAGTCATTCCTCTCTCATGGATCTCAGGTGTCAAGATATGCTGTTCAATAAAGGAAATTACCAGCTGATGTCACATTGTAGGTCTCGTTTTGTCAGGCACTGCCCGCTGTTTCTGACTAGGCAAGGGCCACATGCTTTGTAGGAAGAAATGCACCCCCTTATCTAAAGCAGTTTCAATATAACATGTATCTAGGGATAAATTTTGTCCTGGCTCTTTACTGGGATTTTTGGGGGTAAGCTATATCTACCATCAATAATTCTTAAATTACAATATATGTTTACTTATTTTTGTTATTACTACAAAATAAAGCTTTTAAAATCCTCATATGCCACTGGCCTTAGTGAGAATCCTTTGCAGTACATTAAAAAGTCTGGCTGTGTATCATAACTACGAAATAAACAAAAGCAACCACCAAAGCCTCCTTCAGCCATATTTGGGCTCATCACCCTTTTACTTTGAATACTCCTTTTTAAAAGATAGATCCTTTTGGGAATATTAGTTTTTACACTTTTTTTAATCACGAACCTCTGTTCCGCTTCTTTGTAGTATGAATCATCCTGATTTTTCTGTATTCTCTTCATGTGAAGCTTTTTTCATCTTCTAATTATTCTTGTCACTCTCCCTTTGGCTCTATTTTTGTATTTTCTTTTAGGAAGGAACAGCCAGTACTCCAGGGGAGGGCTCCTCGTTTTGCTTACTTAGTGGGCATTGCATTTCCTTTATCAGTCTCTTTCCTATTTCAGTTATCCTTGGGGTTTTTTTTGTCTGTTCTGGTTTTTGAACAATTGCTGCACAAGTGCAAATGCTTTTATAGACCTCTCCACACCAGGAAACTCCCCTCCTTCTTTTTAATGTCCCTGACTTGTGAATAGCCCTTTGAGCCTGAGGGACTGCATCATGCTGTGGCTGGATTACCGACTGTAGTGAATTCATTTATTTTTCAAAGCTCGTGTGGACTGTACCAAACCTGGGTGCTGTAAGGTACAATTGCTGCAGAAGGAAAGCAATTATTTTTGCACATTCCCTCTGCTTGGGGATAGTTCATTAGTATTTTTTTTTTTTTGCTTAAAAGTTTCATTTCTACATAGGTTTAAAATTGCACACTTCAGGCAGTGTCTACAGAGAGTAAAAACTTAGGCTGAAAGTACTGTTTTGAAAACTTGAAGATACATTAGGGACAATTTTATGTATCACAGGCAAGAAGCCCTTCTGAAAGGAAGGAGTAATGTGTTTATATTAAATAGAAACTGAGTGTCCCATGACACAGTAAGAGAGACTAAACTCACCAGTTAAAACTGAATGTTTTGAGTCTCCCGTTTAAATGTTTTTAAGATATGGTTATTAACTGAAGCGTTATACTTTTCTGAGATTAAATATCTTACTCATATATGTGTATCTCTGGTTATGAGCCAATTTTTCTCAGTTCTGATCTTGATTTGTAAAGTTGTTTCAATGAATAAAGGGTGAGGGACAAATCCAAATAAAACTGTTTCTTGATGTGTTTATCTAAGAGGCCCCAGGAAGTGCTGTATATGAGTTCCAGGCCACAGGCTGAAACTGATTTTCATCAACAGAAATGGGAATGCAAAGTAATGAGCCTGCAACTGGTTAAAATCAGACCACTTCTAATTGATTATGCCTGTCTAAAGAGGCTACAATTACAAAGAGGGTTTCAGAGTACAGCTCTGCCTAGGCCTTTCCTACATTATGATTATTTTCTGTAAGTGATTTGTTGTTTTCAATTAATAAAATCTGTCTCTTAAAGTGCAGGATAGCCCTTAGGGAATTCACTTCACAAATTCAAAAAACGTCGGCTTTAAAATGTCAGCTAAGGAAGGCAGGGAGTAATGGATACCAAAAGCATCTCGTCCAGCTAAAAATTTACTGCTGGTTAAATGATGATTATTTCTCTTAAACAAAACAAAAAACCCCAAACTCCATAGTTATTCTTATTTGCTGGATTGGATGGAAGTGTTAGCTGATTCGTGTCACTGGGAAAAGACAGTTTTCTTTCCTTGATGTGATAGGCAAAATCTAGAACTTTTTTCCCAGCTCCTGAAGTGCGTGAGGGTTTTCAGATGTGCAGAGACAATACATAATGCCAAGACTATAAAACCTTAAAAATATTTTTATTCTGTTATCAACTGTGGTTGGAAGCAAGCCTTAAAAAAAAAAAAAAAGTTAAAATATAAAAATACTATTTTTACCTTTATTGAGAGTAAAGAAAGTTCTTACCAGGTATAGGATTATTTGATGAGCTAATGTTTTTTGTCACTATTAATAATTATTAATAGCATCCAGGGAATTTGTTCTTGCAGACTTCTTTGATGTATTTTCTCCACGTTAACTGTTTTTATAGACCAGAAATCACAGATGCCCAGGGCCTTTTCCTTCTAATGGGAGAACAGTGCAGTCCTCTTGCAGAGGATATTCTGGCACTTGTACTATGCTTCAAACATTACAGGAGGAATAAAACATTTGTAGGCATATTGGGGTGGTAAAAATGACCCCAAGTCCAGGTGAGAACGTGTCCAGCCTTAGCTGTGTGTATAATTATTTGCAAATTCACAAATTTTTATCAGCAGGAGTTAGAAGTAGAGTCTGTAGAGCTCCTTTATCATCCGTCTGTCTGAGGTTACCTGCTCTGCTGTGCACTCAGAGACGGGCTTTGCCAGAGATGGAGTTCAGGACTCTGCTGTGATATGCTGTTCCAGTAAATAAGATTGCTCTGTTGAATATGTGAACTTCTGAGAGGACCCGTGATAGACATTCCTGTTTTCAGATCTTCTGGAAATTGGTGTTTGAAGCAAAACAGGATGGGAGTATTACTGTGATCTGCAGTGCTGGTAGTGCAGGAGCCAGAGTGTTGCATTGCAGTGAAAGCTCAGATCTGGGCTGCTCTGTCTCTCTGTAACAGATGAACAATGCCACAGGACTAAGTGGTCACATTTTCCTTCTTGCTCATGTCTTGAAACAGTTTTCTTGTAGTATTTTGTCATTTTGTGAAGGGAAAAATGGATGCAACTCTCTGTAACATACTTGAGTAATAGAAGTGCATTTTGGCCGGGGTTGTGTTCCAAAAAATGGCACTTGTTGATAGATCCCTGTCAACATAAGTGAAATAGGATGTAGAACAGAAGAGGGAAAAGATGAAAGAAAATTTTGCTAAAGACAGTCCTGCCAAGTTGTTGCTTTATCCTGTGTGCTGTCAATCTGTTGGCTGGTTTGGCCTGTTGTCAAGTATAGTGTCTTCAAAATTTAAGTTTGGTGGGAAAGAGAAAACATTTAAACAGGATGTCAAATAGGATGAATCTGTGATTTAGGAAAAGATGCCACTTGTAGTCTAACCAAGCATTTTTTCCTTTCTACATTTGAGGTGGAGGAATTTATAAAAGTTCTTGAAATTAACCAAACTCCAGCATTGTTGTCAACTGTGGGAACAGTTACTTAGTAGTTACAGGATTAATCCTGTTCATAAAGAGATTGTTTTGATACCAAAATGGAGCGGCCAGTATTCCACTCTCACTGATATTTTCTTTCCTTGAGTTTTGAAAAAACATACTTCCATTTTCTTGCTAACTTCCAAATACCTAGAAACGGTATTATAGAAATGGTTGCAAATAATACTGTGCACTGCACGTGTACGTGTATGTGATCAGAAACATGAGCTATTATTTCAACTGACTGCTGGTTTTGTCCTCAAATACAACAAAATACTGTTTTAAATAACATACAGTGCAAATACCGTTCTTCTGGTTTTATTTTTCCTTTTTAATTAGAAGTTATAAAATACATTGGTAGAAGTAATATGGATTGTCAAACTTCTGGATGCTTTGCAATGCTTTGCAATGAAAGGACAAATTGGTCTTTACATAGGAATCTCTTTGACGTTTGCCTGAGTTACATGATTTGTAGGTCTTTTAAACAGCATTTGAAGGCTGTGGCCACTTTTTTGTGTATTATACATCTTAATCTTTACTTATTTTGGAAAGAAGCTAAATGGCAGCCAAGTTTTTCCTGCAGGCTAACTTAAAAACTGATGATTTTTGATGGTAAAAATTTGACAGGGATAACTAGGTTGGTTATTTTAGCCATTCGTGAATTTTCTTTACCTAGATCCTTAAGAAGTGCAGCCAAAGAATTATTTGAATAAAAACACTGGCAGCTTGTTAACGAGTGTTTTGGTTATTTGGTCTAATTAGCTTAATCTTAAATTCACTCTTAACAAGTTGAAGGCAGTTTTTCTTTATTACGTCAGAAATTATATAAATTTTGCTGGTGTATTAACTGTGGAGCCAGGTAAATGTTTTCATTTTGACCTTAGAAGGTAAGGATTTAAAATGTATTTACGGGATCATCTAAGTGTGCTGTGCCTACTAACATCAAATTAGACAAGTCAAAAGGAAATGTTTTTAGGTACTCAGTGTTCTAGTTCAATGCAGACAGGAGAATGAAGAAGCTGAGGTTGGCATTGTTGGAGGTCCAAGACACAGGGAGTGACTGGGAGTTGCCTGGACACTAAAGTGCCAGAGGCAGAACAAATGAGGGATGTTGAGGTGGTCCAAAGACAGACCAAAAGTTAGTGTGAGACAAAAGAACAAAACAAATGGACCAAGGCTGAAAAGAATAATTTTTTGGAGAAAAGAGATGGATGTGTGCAACACCAACAGCTGTCAAGGAAACACTGGAGGTAGAACTTGTGGCATAGATGGAGGAGGAGGAAAGTAAAAGTGTTTTAGAATGATGGCAGAGACAGTGATCAGAGGAGGGTTGTGGAGGGTAGACATGATGCTGCTAGAATGCTGTGTTGAACAGGGGATATGGAAAGGTGTTCCATGAAATAAGTGACACTAGGGGAGAATGGAATTGGTCATGTTTATTAATGTTAGCAGTTAAAATTCTCTCCCCACGTGAAGACAGAGACTGCTCGTCCTTTCAAAATCAGGTTCTCTATAGATTCCAACATGTACCACTGACTGACTTGCACTGTCTCCATGGGGTTTTATTTTATATGAATGCAAAATACTGCAAAACTCCATGCTGAGCCAGAGAGAAGCTGTATGAAAAAATAGCTGTCTCAGTGTCCAGATACAATGTTTTTTCCTTTTCCCTTCTTTTTTTCTTTGAAAACTTTCCCTTGTGCTGTACAAAATGCAATGGGATGCTTGTGTCCTCAATAATAAATTATCTGTGGATTCTGTTAATCAGTCATGTTTGTAGTTTTGAATTGTATTGTGAGTCCTGATGCTTAGTCTCTGATGTTGAAAAAGTTGCAGATGTCTTTAAAAGAAAACATCCTGCTTAAAATATGCTCTTTTTATGACCATCAACAGTCACCTTAGTATGGCAGTGTAATGAAACAGACTTTTCTGTTCTCTCTGTGGTTTTTTTTCCATTTAGCAGTGATCCACTTTGCCTAATCCACTTTTAATAAAAAGGAAAAATACGAAAGAAAATACTTTTCCTTAGTATTTGTCTAGGAAAATCTCTTCTTGGTACTGATTACCTCTCAGCCTACTCCCTATCCGTATGATCTCTTCAGATGTCCGTGGATGGTAGTTTGAGAGTGCATAAGGATTTTAACCTCAGTTCATAAACAATTGCACTTTCTTGCAGGTCTTGGTGAATGATGATGAATATCCAGATTTTTGATGCTCAGACCCCCTTCCTGTAACATTGTACTGCAGTCACAGCAGTATTTTATTGCTGCTCTTGTAATTTTTGTCTGCCCTTGCAGAGTGTCAATAAGTTTGCTGATGCTGGTAGTAACTTCCCCCTTTTCCCCCTGCTTTTTTTTATCTTTTTTGGAGCCTCTAGTAGGAACATGGTAGTTTGGATGCTCGAGGGCCTTCATACAGGATTCAGTCTCAATATTTATCTAGCAGTGTGCAAATACTTAGAGCTATGTTAATCACATGTACAGAAGGAAGCCCTTCACACAGTACACACCTGATGCTCAGGAGAGTTGTGTACTTGGCAGTAGCTAGATAATCACTGTGAAATTACCAAATCCTACATTATCAGCCCTGCAAGTAGGTGAAGCAAGTTTAGATTTAAATATGGAAGGAATTCAGATTATTTCTCTCACTTTTGGACAGACTGTAGTGCATCTGAGATGAAAGATCAGCTGAACTGTCCATCAGCTGATGGTTTGTTACTCCTTGAGCAGGGACATTTTTCTGTCCTTGCTCTATGTATCTACTTAGTCTGGGAACAGACTGAATAGGTCCTGCCTGCCACTGCAGGGAAGAGCAGAAGAGAGGCAGGCAGGGTGCAGGTTTGGGAGCTGCTAAATTTTGAGGAGGTTTGTAACTGGAGATTCATCCAGTCTGCTAATTCCATTCTGCTCCTCTTCCTTTCCTCTTTATTTTCAGATGGTGAAAGACTATTTTACTTCATATGCCTGACTGAACATCAGTTGATCACAAATAGGATTAAAAAAGCAGCCCCTCAAACTGAGATGCCGTGACATAAATGACGTATGATATATCAGTGTAGGGGACATAAACGGATTGGAGATGTTTGTGTTGGGTGTTGAGGAGAACCAAGTGGTTGTGTAAGATGTCTCCTGTACTAGAAGCAGGCTAAAATTCTTCCTGTCCCACAAATGAAGCAATCCTTAAGGGGGAAAAAAATAAAATTAAATCTCCTTAATTCTTGGGGACTCTTTTGCATCTGTCAGGATTCTGGAAAGACTGCTGTTTTCCAGGACCCTTCTTTGGTCAGCCAAAATTTGCTCTTCCGTCTCACAGCAGCTGGTCATTCAAACTGTACAGTGATGTTTGTTTGTAAATAAAAGTATGTCGTTACTGTATCTTAAAAACAGAGGCTGACATTTACTTTGGGAACCAGTGTGGTTTTCTGGTTTAGTTGGATATTTTGATGAGCCAAAGGAAAGAGTTTACTTAAAGCTAAGCAGACGAGAAAACATTTACATGAAAGCCTGGAAAGATTTCTTAGTGATGAAGTTGAAAGCAGGAATATTTCCACTTCATTGTAATAAGACTGGGGCATTCTTTCCTTTTGTACATATTTGTGTGAAAAAAGAGTGTTGGAGAGCATGTGGAGCACAAGATGAATGCAGAAGGGTTTGCTTTCTGGTGTGCTGAGGCTAAGCAAATATGCAGACAGTCTTATTTTGCTGACAGCCTTGCCATTGAGACATACAGTTTTAAAGAGACTTTCTGTAAAATAGATGAGCCACTGTGTCCAGTGTTTCACAATTGCATGGGAAAAGAAGAAGTCATCCAGAAGGCTTCCAAAGCAGAAGTATTTGATATGTACAGAAAAAGATCTGTTGCCAAAGACTTGTATCACAGTCTCTGCAAACTAGTAGTTCTGGGCGTGAGTAGCTCTGCTATGTTTTTTGTATGAAAGTAGTTTTCCCCTTCAAAGATGAAGACATAAAGAGAAGTTGTGCTGGCCTTGCAAAATACAAATAAAAGTTTGCTGAGTTGGAAGGTCAGTGCATGGCCAGCTCCCAGAGTCCATGGGAGGGTCACCACTCTCTCTGATATTGGGTTGCAGGCTCTGGCAGATTTGGCAGCATTGACACCAACAAAATGGAAGACATCCTGCCCCCTTCCCCTAATTTTTTTCCTCTCTCTCTCCCTCTCTCCCTACCTAATACTACTCTTCCTGCTCTGGAGCTTTGACCCTTCCATCCTGTCAGGTTTCCCATTACTGCTTGCATGTAGCTTACCTCAATATGAAGCAACGTGGACAGGAGATAAAAGCATTCCTCTTGCAATATATTTACAAATACACCCTTGGTTTGAAGAGCTGAGCCAGCTGACGTGTGTGTTGCTGAAAGGCAGCTGAGAGGGGAGCAGGTAGGAACCTGAGAGGGTGCAGTGCTCCAAAACTGAAGCTGTTTCTCTTCTTGAACTGAGGCATTTGACCTTGAACCTTTTTCTTTCAGCTGCCTGGGATTATTTCTGTTGTTAAACTGCTGTCTGTGGAGTCAGGCTGTGTAATAACTGAGACGAAGGCCTAATCCCTCTCCAAGGCAACCAGACAGTTCAGAAATTAAGGAATTCTGGCAGTTGTGTGACACGGGCATTAATGCTAGTTTATGCTGTGATGCCAGTGTGTAAAAGCAGTGTGTTTGGAGGGGGTTAAGAAATGTAGCAAGTAAAATATACAAGTTTGCATTGCTATGGGACGGAAGTCACCTGTGTCACGTAGAGGATAGTGCTGTGAGACGGCTTTGCACTGATACTGGAGTTCCTTTGTGCAGCAAGTCCCTTCAGAAAAGAAACTGTAGTGGGAACGTGAATGGCAGAGCTAATGGTTGGGCAATATGTCTGAAAATTTTTTTACAAATACTGGATTTCTTTGAAGCGTGTCCAGAATGACTCAGAAATGGTTCTGCCTTATGTGCTAGACAGTGTACAACCATGTTAACTTTCTGTGTAAATGTCAGACAAATTAAGATGGCTTTGGAAGAATCTGAATATGAAAGGGCAGGATATTTAACTGTAAATAGAAGGCTTAGGGAAATGTCTTCATGGGCAACAAAATGAATCTATATTTGTGCTGTAGCTTCATGTCAAATTCAGGAATTTAGCAGGACTATTTGGACTGGCTTTTAGCAGTGCTCAGTGTTTAATTATAAATAGCAAAGTTACATGGGAATGAATTGCCTTCTTGCAGATACTGAAGAAATCTTAAGTTTGTTTAATCTTTGTATTTAGCTTTAGTGTATTTTTACTTTTAAAAGACCCTAAACTTCCAACATCCCCTAGCACCAGTGGCACTGTTGTTCTCTGTTCTTTTGTGATCTTCCCCTACTTGCATTTGAATTTTGTGGGGTTTAGCATGTTCATTTTCTTGCAGTACAAGCTATACAGACAGTGAACTGGGCAAAAATCCTTGGTTTCAATATTATAAAATGGTTCATTCCTGCTGATGATGGAGAAGAAGGTTGAAGTCAAGGCACATGAGTATTTCAGTCTACATGGGTGTGAGATAGGACCATTGATGATTTTGTCTTTCGTTTTGTGTCTACATTGCCAACTCTGCTAAAGCCTGAAACCCCTTGGTATCACAGATGGCAGTGGCCTCTTTGTTCCCTCCAGGAGGTGGCCAAGCAGTAAAGAAGGTTCTCACGCTGTGCCGGGCCATGGGGACAAGGTTGCACCAGTGTAAATGGCTGAAATGTCACAGTTCCTGATACGTAAGAGGGGTTACAGTGCAGCTCCTTTTTTTTTCTTAGCCATGTTAACTGTTCAAAATGAATAAGAATAGGAAGAGCATCCTGGGTTTTTTAATCAGTAAATTCTTTAGATTGATACACACAGGACAGGTCTGTTTATCTCGAAGGGGCATCTTCTTCATAGCAGTTTTTTCTGACTGAAGCTAGGAAGGCATGAGATTTTCAATATTACCAGAAGGGCCTCTGTCATTATTTCTCCTGATTTCAGTTGCAGCTGAGTAGTCTGACAGACAGCACTTTGTCCAGTCTGGTCTCTGATTTTAGAGCTAGCTGTCTACATATTTTCCCACATATATTTAATAGTTTATTTGTGTTAATCACTTTCTGCAATGGTAGAAATGGTAGACTTGTACAATTTCAATATTGTATTACTAGCTTGATTTAAAGAAATACTTATCAAACATGTAATTGGTAAAGATTGCAGGCAATCTGCAAGGTACTGGAGCATTTTTTATTTGAAACTTTCAACTCATGTGTTGAACAATTTATGGTTCTCAGAAAACTTTGTCTCCTTGTTTCTTTTGATTTAAATATGAATACATGTGATATCTAGCAAAGCTTTTTTATAATTTGGAATCAGTTTAAAATGAAGGGGAACACTGATTTTCATTTCATGCCTGAATATACCTTGTGATACCTTTTGTATACCTGATATTTGTCAACTTCATGGTCTGGAGCAGATGGTAACATCATCTGTTTGTCACTTTACTAAGTGTTGCTCTCATTCCAGGAATGCAATTGCTTGACTTTTGGGAAGAGATGAACAGAGTCATTTCAGATTCTGAATTGGTGTCTGGTATTCCCTACTCATCTGCAGTACCAGGACTGATACAGTATCTCCAGAGCATCACCAAACTTGTAATATCAGTGCTGTCAGTGACTGCAGGTGCTGACATCCAGAGCTGTGGTTCAGCTGCTGCAAAGAGAATGGCCAAGCCCTCATTGTCAGTAGCTCATCTCCTGCACTGTGAGTTCCATGAAGTGCGTCTGCTGGCATTGGAAGCAATGCTGCTGTGGCTGAAACAAAGAAATTTCAAGCAGATTGCAGAAGGAAGAGGAGGTGTATTGTGTTTACTCATTGATTTGGAAGACACTCTTCTAACAATGGCTCTGAAGGAAACAAATCCCCAGTGTTTTTGCAAGGTAAGAGGGTGTTTTTTATCGACATTTTGTATGTTTTCAGTAAATTATGATTTTAATTTTTAGATTAGATTTGTAATTTTCAAAAACATATTTCAAACATGCATTATGCTTTTTAAATAGTAGGTGAGTAGTTGGGTTTTTTTTTACACTGAACAGGAGCTGTGCAATAGTTTAGTAACAGATGTTCTTGTAAAAAAGCAAGAACTTCCTCTTTTCTTTCTTAGAACTGTCCAGAGGGAATCTTTGTGTTCTTGGAGGGGAGCTTACGTCAGTGTCTTATTGACCTCAAATGTGCACATTCCTGTTGAGACCGTCTGTAAATTCATTTTTTGTGAATTGTGTCTCCAGGTGCTGGAAATTCTTTATAATATGGATCTCAGAAATGTGCTTCCAAAGACTGAATGCTCTATAAAAATGAATCCAAATGAGCTCTTAACCTGGAGTTTAAACATTGCCGATATCTCCAACAGGTATGGTCTGTCATGCATGTTGAAATACTTACATGTTAAAAACTTCCAACACTGAACATTAATATATTGGTTTGGGACTGCCCTTTGATTTAAAAATCCATGTTTCAGAAAAGTGAGTGTGGCTTATTTGAATAAAGAGGGTTCTTGAGAATTTTTCAGAGAAGTTAGATGTGGATTTGAATTATTAAAAAAGGCCCACAAGTCATACTAGCACCTTGTAAATGTCCAGTAGTACAGTTCCTGAAACAAGAAGTTACTCTGGCTGTCCAGTGACAGCCAGTGAGCATAGTTCTTCCTGAATGGTAATTGGGAGACACCCAGTTTAACGTAGAATTAACAATTAGTATTAATGATCCAACTATACACTCATTTGCTGTGAATCTGCCATCCCTCCTATCCTGGTTTATGGGCAGATGGTTTGTAGAAAGAATGACAGATCTCATTTAACTTGTCGGATTGGCAGAAATGGTTAATCCTAATCCTTAGGGTTTGCACTCCTTATACAGACTGTAAAGCCAGCAGAAAGCACTGAAAATCTGGAGCCAGTCTGTAGTTCCTACTGCATTAAAAGCTGTGTCTTTCCCTTCATAACGGAACGGACAAACAGGGTTACAGTGTCCAGGCTCTAAGGGTATGACATCCTGTTCCTGATAGCTTTGTAAGCCATGTAAACATTGCAGTCCAGTTACCAATGTTGAATGGTGAGGGTCTAGAGTTTAGAATAGCATTTTATAGCTGTGCACATTTGCTGATTTTCACTAAATTGTTCAAGTTCAAATGACGGGGAGTGGTCATTTCTGGGATGATGACGCTGACTGGTGCTGTTATAGGGAAATGGCTGAAATAGCTGGCCTTACTGCTCAGGTGTTGTTGCCATTCCCCATGATGGGAACAGGCTTCAGAAGCCACGGTGCCAAGAGCCACGTCCTTAGATCCTGCTAGGGATCCTGCAGGGAAGGATTCCCTGCTAGGGATTCCCCTGCAGGGAAGCTTGGAAGCTGGCAGTAGGCATATTCTGGACTAGGAGCATTTCTAGCGGCTGTAGAAGAGCTATTCCTGCAGCTAAACACCAGCTTGAAGAGATGCTTTTGTTTACAATTCAAAGTAATGTCTGGTTTATTTGACTTGGGTTCCATTTTCAAATGTGTTCTTCTATGAGAAGTATGCAAATAGAAAATAAACATGAGAGAAGTGAAAGTAAGGGCATGTTTCATATGCATATCAGATGAGAACTTAGCTAACATCTAGATCTCTAACGTAAAAACGCCAAGTTCTCAGCTTGAAAAATACCTATTGGTGATAATGAGAAATAATTAAGAGCTGGCTGGTTTTCTTCTAGAGATGAAATGATGACAGAAATAGCTGGTTTTTTGATATGTCCTTTGCCTTGTTTTCTCAGTCCTGAAGGTCAAACCACAGCTCTCAAATTTGCCTCCAAATTGATTATTCACCTTTTGCAGAACCATCAGCAGGTAAGGGAAATAGAGCTGATTACCAGTTTTGTAATTCTGGAGTTTTTGGTGATTGCAGTAGTGTGCCTTCTTTTAGATCCAAGCCCCAAGCTTGTGTTTTCTTGTGTCCTTGCATCATTTTTGATATTATTTCTTCCTCTCTGAATACACTGCCATGTTCTGAAATGAAACAGCTGTGAATATCATCTCAGTATATCCCTCTCAAAGTCATTTCAAGTTAAATACATATGTAAATATTTCTGATGGAGTAATTTCAGCTTCCGAGCTAATCCAAAATGGTCACTGCAGTGTGGAAAGGGAAATGCCTGCCTGTTTAATGCTTGTTCTGAATCCAGCCCATTTACTGCAGTGCAACTTTGTTGTGGTTTCTTGATTTTTGGAGAGCCCACAGGAGAGCATGTCGGGTGGGAAGGCACGCAGTGGTTGGGTGCAGTTCCCAGCCAGCTCAGATTTCTTTTGAATTTAAATTATCAGTCTGTGATGTCACATATGTATGTGTAGGGCAGTGCAAAGGCAGCTTAGTGCTGACATTTAAAAAGTATTTTCAAAGACACAAAACCCACTTAGTGGATATTTTGAAACAAACAAAATTCTCATGATCTGTTTTAAAAGGAAGATTTTTTTCCTTACATAGCTAGTACTTTTCATAGAATGAGCAGCAGAATGGATTCATATTATATGCTAATAGCCATGTCTCATTATAAAAAAATATAAAGTCAGATTTGCACACAAGAGTTGAGGAACATGAATTATGATGTTAAATCTTTTTGTTAAAGGAAAGGCACAGTGTGAGGACTTTAACATAACAGAGGAATTAAAGAAAAATGCTGTAAAAATCTTAACTAGAAATGCTGAAACAACTTTCTCTAATAAGCATATAAATCATGGGAGATCTAAGATATTCCTACAGAGAGAGCTTTTGGCTTTGGGAAAGACCAGGTACATCAGTTTTCCATCTGAATTCTTTCTTTGGGCTTGCATTCAGTGTTTACATCTGTGGAAAGGATTTTCTCTTCCATAAGGTAAAAGTTAAGTTCTGTCTTTCTGGATATTCCTTCCATGTGTCTGCTTGAAATTTGAGTCATTGTAACATCTTGGGAGATTTTTATTTTTTGTTTTCACCTGTTACAGAATCCGTAGGACACGCTCTGGGTCTGTCCCTTTGTGCAGTGCAGGTACATGGCCCTGTACCAGGCAGAACCAGGCAGATTGCAACCGAGGTTTCATTTATTCCTCAGTTAATGAGGAGGATTGGGAACTGGCAGAACAGACGATCCCAGAGGGTTGTAAGCAGTGTCACAGGGTCTAGGTGGTCTGTCACTAGTGGTGTCCTCAAGGCTCAGTGCTGGGCCCAATATTGTTTAACTTATTCATCAGTGGCTCGGTGAAGGGACAGACCCCTGCTCAGCAGTTCCCTGACAACACAAAGCTGGGAGGAGTGGCTGGTACCCGAGGGCTGTGCAGCCCTTCAGAAGGGCCTCAGCAGGGTGGAGAGATGGGCACAGAGGAACTCTCTGAAATTCAGCATATTTGAACCATATATTCAGCATATCTAACCCAGCATATTTGTCTTTGGCTTGCATGTTTAGAAGAACTGAGGACACAATTGACTTCTGTGGTCATTGGTGAGTCTGGTGTGAAGGGACAGAGCGAGAGTCTTGCCTGTGAATATTGCTCTGAGTAAAAGAAAATCGCCCAACTTTTAAATGCTCATGTGGGATTTACCACCTTGAAAAAACCCAGCATTTACTAATGAGCAGTATCCCTTTGGCAGGCCATAGTTCAGTGTGATGGTAAGAGGTAACACCAGCTTGTACAGCATACTTCTCACATGTTCTGTGCCTTCAGATTTCAGAAGAAGTCTTGAAAAAATGGGTTCAGCTGATAGTGTATTTTTGTGGAGATGAGCAAGAGACAGAGATGCTGTTAGCAGCTGCTGAAGTTCTTAAAAGTATAACATCATTCCTTCTGATCAGTGAGAAGCTCATCCTTGGTAAGTAGCTTGAACAGTAATTTTCTGGATCTTTTTTGATGAAATCCATTAATACATGATTTCAAATGTAATGTATGTGTCCACACAGTCAAAACATAATTACATCAAACAGGGGTTTTTGAAAATTTTAATAGAATTTCATTACTAAACATATAGATTTATTTAAATTCTGGTAGAAAAAACACGTGCACAGCCTGTTGCAATAACTGCCGAAGGGGCACATGAGATTTATTATGTCTCCAGGTCACTATACATTGTTGTACAGAATTATGGGCTTGCAATTGTTCTCTGACTTGAATCTTTCTGTAATACTCTATTGGTGAGGTGGACACACTTCAGTTTAACACTGGGAGTGTAACAAAGCTGTGCAGGCTGGATGTTGAAATGAAGAGTTTCAGTCTAGAAATGAGAGACATGTTCTACTATAAGAATGATTAATAATTGGATCACATTATATCTCCCAGGTGTAAGGATTTTTTTAAAGTTAACATTAGATTGTCTCTTTAGGAAACAAAGAAAGAAAGAGAACAAATATAACCTACACAGCCTTATTGAACAGTTTAGTGACTGAGAGGCAAAACTAAGTGAAACTCTCTGGTTTGTTCTGGAGAATAGATGGGAGTTTTCTTTTAGCTTTTTTTTCTTCCCCCTACCTTCTATGAATAAAGAATGGGGGATTTTGTGACTAAAGGGCCAGGAAATATTCAAGAACGGGTAGTAACAGATGATAAAGAAATTATTTTGCATCCTGAACAGGACAGACACAGCTTTAGATACTTTCAACTCCATGATACTTTATTCCAGTGTAGTTATAGAAATGTTTTAAGTAGCTTAAGTCCATCCATGTGGACTGGATACAAATATCTCTTACACAAGAAGAACAGTATATTTCTTAACCTGTAGATAGTGATTTTGTGAAAAATCAGCTATTATTTTGAGATGTGCCTTTTAAGAGGTATTGGTAACATTTAACAGAGCTAAATCTGTTACATGAGGTAGACATTGCACTATTAAGTGTTGAAAGTATCAGCTCTGGAAATCTTAACCTCCACCATCTAGATAAAGCTCTTCATAGGACAGACATTATTACCATTTTATGTCAAGTGAAGACAGTGGAGGTACTGGAGTGAAAAACTCCCAAATGCTGTGCTTCTCATCTGTTGTTACTTGGATGTGATCCACAGATGATGGACAACAGTTTCCTCTTTGATCTTGTCAAAACAGTTGCGGATTTCCATGCTTTCCAGTCAGGCAGATGTGGTCCGAAATAAAAAATAGCAGCAGTTTGTATCCTGTATAAAATCCTAACAAGACAAATGAAAACAGACAAGTAAACAAAAATAAATGCTCCCCAAACAGCCCAGAAAATACAGCCGCAAGGCCTTGGTGGGCAAACCATCTGAATTAGCTCTTTGCTCTGCAGATTGATCCAGGGGAAGGAGATGCAGAGCTGACCCTCCATAGTACCTAGAATTGTCAGTCGGGGGATCTTTACGACTGTGAAACTGTCACTACTGCAGTGTTCAGCAAATCAAGGGCATGGTCTGGTGATTAGTTGTAGTGACATAAACCCAGAATAATTTCCTTAAGGGGTTGTGTGCATGTAAACAGCTTTGACTTCTATGCCTTCGTCTGCATCAGCTTGCTTGACCACATACAGTAAAAAGTAGAAGTTAAAGGAGACTGTGATTGTGTGAAATGGAGTTGTAGTCATTCCCAGGAGCTTCCATTATTATGTTCATAAGAGGAAGAGGGTGAATGCCAGTCTGTGTGTTCTGGGTGACCCCATCATCTTTCCGTCAAGCTGCTTGAGGGTTCAGAAAAAGTCTTTATGCAAACTCCATTTGCAGACTTCCATTGCTTCTGGAGATGGAGTAGAAACATGTCTAGGTGGGAAATCTGGCCGTTGAATCTATAAGGGAATAAGTATTCTGCCCTAGCTGTACCAGTATAACATTGTTGAGTGTGTCATGCTGGGAGAAAAAGCAACTTCTTTCTGAAATAATTATACTTCATGCCATTGCCACATAGGGAAGTTACAGGTAATACAGGAATGCTTCTTCTGCCTGTGTAATAAAGCCTTGAGCTATTTACTTTGGCCAAGCAGTGAAATACAGTTGTCTGGCTAGCCTTGTAATACAAATCTCTGATAAACCTGCTGAAAACATGGTAGAAGAAAGCCAGCAATGAAACACAACTCTTGTGTTGTCTGTGGTCACCAGAAAGTAATATCTAACAGCTGGCTGCATCTAAAAGTGACCTTCCAGTGGATCCCTTTAATCAGGATGTTCAACAAGACCTGAAAAGTCAGCTGAAAAATACCCCAGCAAACCTAGGAGTACAGCCTTGTGACTTGAGCTAGTCATCCATGGTGTGGCAGCAGTAAATGGCACGAGGGTTTGCAAGGGGAGTACAGCTTGTGAGGTGTGAATTGCCACTGGCGTGGTGTGTGCTGTCTGCCTGCTTGGGCGTTACCAGATGAGCACCTCCCTCTTGGCAGTTCTCTCTGGTTAGTGGTAGCTGTGTACACGTAATGCCCCATGGATTTAACCTGTTTCCAGCAGATAGTGGGTGTAAGGCTGGCAGGGCCTGCTGGTGAGTGCTGGGGTCAGGTGGAGATGTGGGAGAAGGAGGTGACGGGTAGATCCCTGAGAGGTGGGGTCGTTTGCTGTTTCCGGCAGGGAAGGGCATTTGTGTCCAGCACTACTGGCAGTATCTGAAGAAAGCTTGGTTTGGCAGCCTCTGCTCCAGGCAGATTGCAACAGCAAATCCATGATCAGAGTGCACTGGTCAGTGTCCAGCCACAGAATTTTTGACGTTGCCAAACAGGAATTCTACACTAGAAATTGTAGAAAATTGAGAGCACTCACTACTAAAGTGGAACCCAGATAGAGAGGCCCATTCTCTTATCTGTTGCCCACTGTTTAAACCAAGCTGAGTCTGCCACCTAGATAAGGTTCACGCATGCTGAAAATACTTTGATCATATTGCCAGTCTTTTTCCCTGTGGTTTGCCAGTGCCTTTCATGTGTTGTGTTTAGGTGTGGAAACAGAGCTCTCTAACTTCTTTGCATGCATATAAGAAATAGAACTCTAAATTTTCTCCACAAATAAATATAGGACTGTCTGATACCCTTGGTCTGTGGAAATGTGTGATTCTACTGCTGCAGAATGAAGATTTGGTAGTAAGGGATGCTGCTGCTGAAGTGATACAAGTGGCACTATCTGAAAAAAAGAGCAATGAAGCAACAGGTATGTTAACTTTATTTTTAAATATTATTGAATGTTTGGGAGGAAAAAGTATTTCTCTTCTCATCACAAATTTCTTGCTAACTGTGAAGTGCTCCATCCATCTCCTATAAATATGTACCATAAAAGATAACAGCAAGTTTGACGCCCACCATGCTTTATTATTTTGCTTTTACTGTTCTTGGTATAATTTGCATATGGTTACATGGAAATGTAAAAAAGACAACAGCAGTACTCAGCTTTATGGTTCGTGCTGTGATGAGTCAACATTCACATAATTTCACAGTTTGAAAGCTCTTTAATACCAGCTCTGGCCTAATACAATGCAGTGCAAGACACTCCTTGAATCCCTCATTGTTATAAGAGCCTAATCACAGAGAGACAGGAATCTAGGAAACAGTATTCAACTCATTGATTCATTATTAGACCTTGGAATACATTTAGATCCAGATCAACAAAGACAATTCTCAGCATACCCACAACGTGCTTCTGAGGATGTGGGCTTTTTTGTCTGCTTGCCCTAGTTTACTCAACCCTATTAATTTTAAAATAGCCACAAAACTTGAGTAGGCTTAACTAATTAGTGTGCTTCACTTTGAGAGTCTTTGCTGACACACTCTTCCATGTGTTGTGAATAAATTAGAATTTACTACCAAGCTCATCTCTCTCTGGTGGTCCCTGGTCTATGCTACTCAGTAATGCCTGTACCAACTTGTCTGCAGTCAGTTCAAATTAGTCAGCCCTCTCCATGTGAACTTATGCTAGGCTGGAGATAAAGCAGCTCTGCAGTTTAAAAAAAATAAGTAAAAGCAGTAAAATTATGTTTGCCACTACTGTAGATAGAAGTAGGCAGGAACCTGCTCATGTGGCAAGTGTGGTTTTGAGCTGGCGCTGTTCAGGCACACTGCTGTGGGGTAGAAGAAGGCAAAAGGAGGGATATGGCACGGACAGCTTTCATCTTCCTGTTAGCTCCCACAGCTCTGATTCCAGCACTGGCATCACAGCTCTGACAGTTTCTCTACAGCTCTCTTGAGCATTGAGGGGCTCTGTGTGCGTGTGCCTCAGGATAGTGCCAAGATTTCTGGCAAGTCCGGTGCTTAAATTTTGTGAGCAGCATTCCTGCTCTCTGTATGATGAATTAACAGCAGTAAAAGGTGAAACATACTATAATCTAGTCCTACAGTGCAGTACTTCTGGAAATAAAATGGTTACTAGGACACAGCACTTTTGATACACAAATGAAGCTGAAATTACAATAGTCTCTTTACTCTCTCGTGTTAGCTAGTGATAATGGTAGTGGTATAGAAGTGAAACAATTACAGAATGTATGAAAACAGGTTTCTAAACATTCATTGCTCTTTCTGATCTCAAGTCATCTTTCTGATCTCATGATAAAACTGCTGGGCCACAAAACTAATTTATCATCATATAAAGGAAATGAAAAGTCAGTTAATTTAAGACATCCATGTTTTTGTTTGTTAAGACATGTTTTTGTTACAAAGTAAGAATTTTGAAGAGAGCTGTTTCACAGCTTCTAATGAATTTCAGCCTATGGGTTTAGTTATTTTAAAGTCAGTGTTGTGAAAAAAAATCAGACTTTCATGGTATGAAAACTTGAGAAAAAATAAGCAGATATTTGAATGTAATTTAAGAATTCCCAGGACAGAGAGCTCTGGTGATCCATGAAATGTCTAAACCACAGACCCAAACATATTGCATACTCTTATATGCACGTGAAAAGAAAAGGGGTAAATGGCAGTAAACAAACAACACACAAAGGTGGGCTTATTTTAATCTGGTTATACATAAAAACCACAAGGGCAAAACTGCTCCCCCAAAAGCTAGAAAGCAAATCACAAAAATTGAAAGGAGTTTAGTGGGGAAAAAAGATCACAGGAAGGAACAACAATGATGAAAAATGGATGTGAAAAGAGACGGAATTACCTCTTTTGAAATGCAGCATTCTTTTCTAGTCACAGAAGACAGACACTCATTTCATTGCAAGAAATTTAAGTGAAAAAACAGGAAGGCACAGTTAAGTGTAACTAAGGGGTTAACAAATTTGGGGAGTGGGGTCCCTATCCTAATTAGGAACATAGCAAATAAAAACCAATTATTATGTTATTTTCTCAATTATGGTCACTTCAGCTTTACAAAGAGGTAAGTTGTAAGAGCAAGCACTGATGTGACCTTAGTATTAATTAGTAGGACAGAGCTCTCATCCAGTTACAGGAAAATATCCCTTGGCACCAGGATTCAACAAGGAAGAAGGGAGAAGATACAAGGCATCAGAGAGACAATCCAGCAGTGTATTATTCCCAAAGAAAGTACCATCTTGAGACACTTGAGGATGCCCCCAAAGGCCAGCACGTCTTCACAAAATCCTCTTTTCTCACTGTGTACACAGCATGTAAGGGAGGAGTAGCCTGTAGCTGCCTGCAGAAGAACTGCATTTATTGTCAGCTTAGGGTATCAATGCCATCCGTGCTTCATTTATACTGCGATCCGGAACAATCTGTGATTATAGCCTGACAACTGCCCCTGCCCTTCCTGCGTGATACAAGCTGGCATCTTGTTTTCCTGTGGAAGAGTAGAGTAGGAAAGGTACTTGTGTGTTACAGTTGGACCAAGGCTGAATTAGTATCTTGTTCAGCAGAGCAAGGTGAGGTTGGACTGTTGTTAACAATAACAAAGTTATTTGCATAGACTGTTCAGAGAGTTGTTGTAGCATGTTTTTCCTTTACATGTGTGTTGCTGAATAACAGCACAAATGTGTAGCAGTATGATAGTGTCAAATAATAGGTATTTTCATGTCATTTATAGATGGTGAAACTGGAGGCAAATGATCATGTCTATTATAGTGTGGTTTCACTTCCAGTAACAGCTCCTATCTTGTGTAATTCTTTGAACTGCTACATGAGCTCCTGGAGGAGAATATGAACTTGGTTTCTTGTTGCTCCCTCATGGCTTTTGGTGAGGGCAAAACCCCCAGTCTCCTCAGGTAACTAATCCGTGCAGCTTTGGATCACTCAAATTATGAAAGCAGTAAGCTTGTGGAGTCAGAAATGCGTGATAACATGTGATACAAGAACCCTGTGAAACTTTCAGCCCCCGTTTTTGTTCGGAAGGAGAAAAGCTCAAAAGACCAAACGCTGATACACTGCAGGGCTCCTATCCTCACTCTACCCTACTATTTGCCCCCCCAAGAAAAACCCTACAAGCCCTACTATTTTCTTACAGAAGGCAAGGACTTCTACTGTTACCAGTAAAGTTCACTTTTAGATTTATTTTAGTCATACAGAGAAGTTTGTTTTAATTTTTTAGTACATGCAAAAGCTCATATTTAGGAGGGGAAGTTACTGAAGTTGGCTGATGGCAGTCATTTTCTGAGCAGAGCAAGTCAAACAGAATCCTGTCTCACCAGAAAGGAGAAAAGCTTCTGTTTTCCTTGCTAAAAATACCAACTTAGCAGGTAGTTAAGGTTTTCCTAATAACTTGAACAATATAAACCCCATCTGTAACTCAGGGTATTGTGTGTACACTTTGTTGTTGTTTCCTCATGCATTGAGGTGTAAACCTCTGGGGGATTGTTTTATTCCTTTTAGTATGAGGGAGGGTACAGGAAGTATTGTATTCAGTGTAAAGGTAGAATAGTTGCTTTGAAATCTAATTAAATTAGTGACCCATGGCTGTGTAAAGTCTAGACCTATTCACAGCAGCATTTTTTATACAAGAGGGCTACTCCTTACAAGAAAGATGATTTAAGTTGGGGAAACAAGTGCTTTTTCCCTATTGGTGATTGCTTTACTAAATATCCTGAAAAATTCAAGCAACTGTGCTAGAACAAAAACTGTATTTATTGGTGTCATTTTCCTCTATGGCTTTTTTTTAATCTAGAGAAGTATTACATGAAGCAAAGTTATGAGTTTGTCAGTATTAGAGAAGTTTGAATAAAACTGTTTTTCTACCATTATAGCCAAGCCAATCAAATTCTATAAAACACTATATAAAAAAATACCTTTAGTCAGCTTAACCTTTATGTTGGTAGATTACCAAATTAACCTTAAATGAGTTTAAGAGCATTTTTAGTGTCATCAACATTAGCACCAATTTAGCTGATTTTTAAAATTGAGCTGAATTAAGCTTAGATGAGCAATTAGATTCGCAAACTTGATGAAATTTTCTGAAAGTGCCTGAATGATTTAGCAGCCTAAATACTCTTCTGGAGTATAATTGAGGACTTCAGGAACTTTCATCTGCTTTTATTGTGAAATAGCAGTTTGGTACAGAGATGAGGAAGTTAGCTCCTGGGCTGAGCTGTGTGGCTGCAGCAGAGCAGGTCAATGGCCCTCTCTGAGCACCACCATCACTGGGTGCAGCGTAAGCATCTTTGAAAATCAATCTGTGTTGTTATTACTGTTTCTGTTAGGTTTTGAGTAATTCTGAGCATGATGTAGTTTGTTTTAATCCACTGACTAAAATTTCAGGTATATTATCTCTGTTCCTTTGGTTCCCATTTCACATGCTTAGGAAATAGGCAACAGCTGATACTCCTGTGCCAGGAGTTTCCAAACAAAAGGCAATGCAAAGTTCTCTTTTCTTCTCCTGATGATTGTTCCCTTCCTGATAGATTCTACTTTTTATCTTCAGGGAAAATCATCTCTGAAAATGACAAATGTCCCGCTTTTTTGATTCACCAGCAGGGAAAAAAAAAAGTTATTATCTGGCTGGTTTAAAGAAGCTGACTCCACCTTCTGAACTGACTTTCCACCATCCTGTTAGGAAGGGGATGTCACTGCAGAGCAGATTGAGTTGAGATTCTTGTGGAAGTTTTCACTGCTGGGTATTGACTGTTTTAGCGGCCCACCATATTTCAGGTTTATCTTACTGTATCAGGCATTTCATCAACTTTGATTTTATTTATTGGCCAGAGAGTATAGATGTGTGTAAAGGGAGAACTTAAAATGTGCTGCTTGGGGTAGTGGTGAGGGAAGAAAAAATATCATTTAATTAGATTGAAGCACTAAAACATTTTCAAGCTGTCTCTGAATTCTCTTCTAGACTTAGAAAGACTTTAGACCTAACCAGCTGACTGGGTAGAACCCTTCTTTTTGAGAACCATGCTATCACCTTGGCATGGAGAAAAGCAAAGCTGCTTATTGCTTGCACCTCAATTTTCTTTTTCACACATCATTTGTGTAAAAATCAAGGTAAATTCAAACCAAACTTCTTCATGAACCTAGAGCAGGTGTGGCTATCATGAATGTGAGTGGAAGGTTTCTATGTGGGGGGGTTTTTTGGCAGAATGATGGTGTAAATAAGCCTTAGCAGAGGTAGGGAAAGTTAAGGGACAGTCAGACTAGCTATATTAACATTTGAAAGAAACAAGGGAAGAAGAAATCCTGCTCAGATTTATATTTCTTGTTCCTGTCGTCTAAAAATCTTCCTCGGTGAACCTTAAGCTGTGCAGAAGGTTTCATACACATGTGCCCTAAGAAGATCTAGTAAATCACTTGAGCAAGAGATAAGAGATAACACAGCCTGTGTGATGTTAATGCAGCACAATGGTCTGGCAGTCATCATCAACACCACAGGTGATATCAGCAAATCATGGGTGACTGGCATGATCCCAAAACTTGTACCCCAAATGTCCTTTACAACTAGTCCATGAAGCATTTCAGGACAAGTGGCTCAGATTTCATCTACTCCAGTTGCTAGTGAAACAGCTATGAGTAACTGCTGGGCAAACCTAAAATGCTAAATGGACATTGGTAGTGTTTAAATGCTAAAAATACCATTGACATTGGTGGTGTTTAGCTGCACAGTAAAAGCATCGCACATACTGCATGGGAAACACTAAAGAAAGATATTTTACTTTATTCATTGCCTCATTTGCTTGTTGGCATTTGAAACAGTTTTCAAACTATTCATTAAAATAAGTGCCAACTTTGTCCATAGCAAAAGGAGCTTTTCTTCCACATGTTTATTGTTGGGTAAATGCATTAAATAGATTTTTTAAAGCTTTAGTTCATGAGTACGGCAAGTTAGCCCCCCTTTCCCCAGACCTCTTTATTTGCAAAGTGCTAAGTCTGTGCTGTGGGATTGGAGATGGAAAATACCTGGTGGTTAGAACCTGTGCACCACTGTTGGGTGCAATATGCACATTTTAAGTTGCTGTGTCTCTCTTGATGAAATATAAAGGAGAGATGCCTGCAAACTGTTCAGAACTCTCCTTTTCATGTGACTAATGTGATCATCCTCTTGCCAGACGAGGGGACAGATTCACCACCTTTTGCTGTACTTCCGTGCTGGTGTAGCCTTCCAGGGAGGCAAGTGACTGTGGTGAATAAAGCAAATGTCAGGTTACTCTGATCCTGGACAAAGATTAGTGCGTAGGGTTCTACTTTTCTCATGCACTGGGTGACTTGCCCTGATGTTCAGGTTAGGCTAATAGGCCTCTGAGGCCCCAGACAGCTCCTTCAGTTGTGGCTCTTAAAACCAGTTCTGGCAGCTGCCTGGCTTTGAGGAATAAGTGGTAATTGCCCAAACATAAACTAGGGAGTTGCATGCATGCAAACTGGTTTAAGGATGCATTAACTAGCAAGATCATAGGTGATAAGATTTCCTTTGCTTGATTTAAGTCAGACTTGCCCATTTTCTTCTCTATTCTGACATTTGATTTTTCTCTATTCAGAGGTTTGATGGAGGGATTACAAAAAGCACCAAGTCAGAACCTGGCTGTAGAAAGAGCTTGCTGGCATTGCTGCCTGGAGCTCTTCTACTAGCCAGCCTGAGAGTGGAGTGGTTGGTAGTGCTGTGGATGGGTGGCTACAGCTGCATACAGAAGACTGAACACTTTCATTCTAGACACATGACTTGCTGTGATACAGCTGCTATGGTGTGGAAAGTTAAGAGCTTCCCACAAATGGATGAATTCCAGGTCCTTCCTAATGCCCTGGGTAGGTAAAAACAGCCTTTTGGAAAGACCATTTTAAATGCACTTACCGCCATCAATAATTTTCAAGCTGCCTTGAGAATTGCTTATAATTTTGGAATCTGTTGGTCAAAAAAATCTCCCAGACAGATCTTGTGATATGCCATGGGTGCTTGGGTACAGTCCAGAAGTTCTCACAGTGTTGTCTGGGTTACTAATGGAAAACTGCTAATCATATTAGCCAAAATATGTTTATGTTCCCTGTACTGGGGACAATTGGAAAGAAGGTTAATGAAATTTTTTTCTGGAATCAGCTCAAGGATTTCTTCCGCTTTGTGAGTATTCTTGATAACTGCATTCTGGTAACTAGATGTGCAGCTCACTAAACAGAATTTCTAAGCCTGCTATGAAAGAGGAGTCTTTTGAGCTGAATGTTAGGATTTAAATGGGAGGCATTTATCCAAATGGCCTTTAAGCAGTAGAAAGCAGAATAGACATAGACAAGACCCATCCAGGCAGAAGAGAGTATGAAAAAGATGCAATACAGTCAAAAGCAGAAAAAAAATCACAGCAAAGCAGAGCTGCTCCTGTTGCAGAATGATTTTCTACAAATTCAAGTTTATTTTCAAAAGGTTGTGTATGGAATCTGTGTGATACCCTGTTACAAGCAGTACTTCTTGAGGCCTCAGGGGAGAGGTGTAAAGTAGTGGCAGCAGTTTATGGCATTATATTCAAACACGGTGTAGGACTTTGTATTCAGAGACACTGTAAGGTGATGACATCTCTTCAGTTCCATTAGATAAGGCCTGTTGAGGACAGGGGGAAGGTCACACAGCTGTGTGTGTATTCTGGGAATGCTCTGACGTGGGCCCTGGCGCGGGAGGCAGCGAGGGCTGCTTGGAATGAGCAGAACACTCTGCAGGGTGAAGTGCACCACATGTCACTGAAAAGTAGTGTAAACCATGGAAGGGAACATCACTGATAGACACCCTTAAGCTGTCTGTAATTGTAGGATTATAAGTAGATAGGGTTCAAACAGAAAAAAGGACAACTTTCTCCTTAAAATGCTCAGTGTTGAACCTTCTGCTTAAGGGACCCTGACTCTGGCTGCATCATTCTATCCTTTCCAAGCTTTTAATGGTCAATACTTCCTCATGCACCTTCATGTAGAAGGATTTATGGGGAGAGACAAATGTGTAATGATGACCATTTAAATCTTGGCAAACCAAATAAGTAGCAAATACCTGTGCTATTTGG
The DNA here is from genome assembly GCA_013399875.1 of Gymnorhina tibicen. Classification (NCBI taxonomy): domain Eukaryota; kingdom Metazoa; phylum Chordata; class Aves; order Passeriformes; family Artamidae; genus Gymnorhina; species Gymnorhina tibicen. Next base: position 3,132,254 of record VXAZ01001524.1, read on the forward strand.
TGACTACCTGATGACTATGATGACCTTACATTTAAGAAGTTTGTTCCAGAGAGCAAAATGACACGTGGTAGAGATTATGAAACACTTACTGTGGCTAGAAGTTGTAATTTGGGGTTTTTTTATATCTTCTGTAGTAATTCTAAGAAGGTAACAATTACAGGTCAGTTGCAAGGATGAAAGAATTGAGGTCTAGGAGTGTAAATGAATTCATCTGGTCTTTCTGCCAGAATAAATTCAGGGCTGTTTCAGGAGCAGATTTGACCTGTAGCCTAGTTGTATCATATTTTTATGCTAATAGGTATATTTTGTGTCTTTGTAAAAGTATTTCTGTTATGTGTGACATCTACTTTTATATCCTTAAAGTATCTCCTATTGTTATGAAAACTTTTGGAAGATCTGATTGGGAAGTAATTAGGTCTTAAAATTGCATTTGTAGTAAGATTGTTTCCTGGTTTAATGGTGACTCTTGAATAATGATGTTTAACTCTTTTCCTTAGATACAGAGGAAGAGTTGGCTGAAAATATGGCTTAAATATTTTTGTTCAGAAAATTCTCTGGTGATTACTTTCGGGCTCAGGGACCCATCACTGAATTTGCTGACTGCCTTTTTTTTTTTTTTTCCCTTTCTGATGCCAGTGTAGAGTAAGGCTGTTTGTTATCCACAGCTTACCTCCTAAACTTGAGAGTCTTTGTGTGTGAGTAAAATATTAATGAAGAAGCATTGACTGGAAGCCAAAGTGAATACACACCGTCCTGCAGTTTTTATGAAACTTCCTAAGCTTATGAAGCCAGGTTTTCTGATAAAAAGTGTGAAAGCGTTGTCCCTGGTAGCTTAACAACTGTGTGCGCTTTTGATATAAGCAAAATAGCACCATCATTGATCATCTTCTGCTTTGAAATTTCACTTCATTTCTGAGCGATAACTATGGTATTTTAGGGTTTTTTAAACTCCTGATTAATTATAGAAACAGTAAGCAGCAGTCTTAATTATCTTCATTGACAAAGTAATTTTGCAAACCAGGCCAGTAAACTGTGCGAAATCAGCCTCTGCAGAAGTAAACAAAAACTGAAGGACTGATCATATTCTTCTGAATAGAGCTATTTTGTGCTTTCTCTATACAAGCTGGAAGTGCAGAAGAGTCAGTGCATTGGAGCAAATGTACTCTGCTCCACAAGAGCATGACAGAATGTCAGGGAAGGCCAGGGGAAAAGAAATTGTACTATTCACCCTACCTTGGCTAGTTTTTACAGCTAGGTCAGGAAGAGCTGTGGGGTTTTGTTGGTTTGGTTTCTTGTTTGCTTTTTGTAGCTGGCATTCTACATTGCTAATTGTGGGCATGCTAAGAATCAAGAAAAATGTTAACCTCTTACATCATATCTAGACTTGGGAAGTATTATTTTAACGGATTTATTTAGAGGCGTAATTGAAGTTCTGTGATACATGAAGTTTGCAAGACCTGGCCTGTAGTCTCTATGGCATTTTGCTACTGTATTCAGCTCTTGTTACACCGAAGTTCAAACGTTTTATTTGAATAAATTGACTCCAATTTTATTAGTTAAAAAAACTGAAATGAAACTTGCACTTAAAAGGTTGTAGCTTGTCCTTTATCTGTGAAAATGAAGTCTGGGCACAAAGTGTGTTATTTTGCTGACCAGTTGCTGCAGTTCTTTTATTAATACTGCTTCTTCTGTTTCACTGATGCTATGAAATGGTAAAGATGTCCCAAGAAGATTCTTTTTGAAAAAACAATGGCTACCTGAGTAATTTGATACAGGGGATAGGTATTATTAAAAAGTAATTTTTAAAGATAGATTATATTGAAAAGTAGCCAAGAAACAATAGAAAAGAAATCCTGTTACTTCAAGAAAAATTGATCATTGGTTAGGAATTGAGAAAAGGGAATAAGGGAAAGAAGAACACTGGAGGAATTAAGGGGAGTTGCATACAAATTAAAAGAAAATAGTTTCATATTACATGGAGCTCACTTTCTCAGAGCATCCAACTAGGGGTTAGACATAGTTAGAAACTGGGATATGGAAGTTGGTGGTAGCTTTTTGATCCTTTGTTACATGGCACAGGTGAAAGGTGGAACAAATAAAGTGCTATTCTAACTGGGACTGTGCACAAAAAAGCTTTAGCTACCCACAGCCTGCGACTGCCCCGCTCCTCCTCAGATTGCTTAAGATGCAGGAGTCCAAATGGATATGGACCAGCATCTCTGATATTTTTGGTATCCTGAATATTAACTTCACACACAGTGCAGTTGAGTACTGCGTGCTAGAAGTTCTGAAGGGAAGGACTTGGGAGAGCCCTGGGCAGGCACATCCATACACACGTGGAGTTCTTTATAAAGGCTGAGCTGAAATGCCTGCTCAGATCCCAGAGGTATTTCACTAAGAATGAGATGACCCATTCCTGCAAGCTGATTTTTGCACACAGAATTTCATTTGTGTGTTTGTGGGTGGGAGTGAGGTAGAGGATATAAATACCTTTGCAAACTAACCTAAACCACCACCTTGTTTTCCCGTAAGTCAGCACTCAGAATTTTTAATGACCAGGATAGTTCCTACCTGTGCCGGAGTCAAAGCAGCACCTTAGAATGAAAGTTGTTTTTATTATATTACTGATTTCCTGTGCCACAGCCTTCCCACTGATTTGGTTACTTTAATTCCTGGTGTGTTGCAGGGGAGGTGGGGGGAAGCAGCTGTGGGACACAATGGGCTCTTACTTCAAAACCTGAGATGTGTAAAACTCAACGTCTCTTTTTTTTTCTGTAATTAGTTCCAAATGAGCGCTTACAAGGGGAACTCGGAACTGGTTTGGTTGAACAAATTGATTTCTCATGCTTGAGAAAGTAAAGTTAAACATCCTTGGGAAGCCTAGAAATTTAAATCTTGAGAACTAGACTTTTCATAAAGGGCTTTTGATTTATTAGATTTAGAGCAAGACTGTTGAAATCACCTTGAGGAGCAGAATTATTTATGGCAGCTGCTTACAGTACCAGTGTAATGCCACTTTTGCATGTTTTTAATTTTGTTCCTTCACATGCTCTGTGCTGTGTTAATGATCACCTTGTCATGCTGGCAGTGGAAAACAGTTTTATAAATAATTCCCACTGGTAAGATGAAAGTGTTAACAGAAATACTTCAGTGAAGGTCTTGATTAACTTACGCACTTGGCTTGATCACAGTGAAGCTTAGACTTACAATATCTTGTTACCAGGGCTAATAAAACCCATTCATTTTTTCATGTACTGTGTTAATTACCCTTTTACTTTCCCTCATGGGCAGACACACAGAGGCTGATTTCATGTTTGTGTTGAAGACCGCAGTTACAGTTTTAGGCTTTTCCTTGTTGTACTTACAAGTTCCTACCCAAACAGAACTAACCTTCCCTAATTCCAGAACCCATATATTGTAATACTACGAACTAGACCTTCAAGAATATAGGTTAGGTGCTCTATTTAACCTACTTTTACTATAAACAGCAGAAGAATGATGTTTTAAATATTTTTTTATTTTCTCATACTTACTGAAAGCTCGCTGTTTAATGTACATGCGTTAGGAAGCACAACTAAAAATTTGATTTCCAGAATATCTTTCTTCTTTAATTCAAATTCCTCAAATGTAAATATTCCAGTAAATCACCATTTTGCAAAATAGTATACTAACATACCATATTCCATCACCACCACCTCTGAGAAACATCAGAAAAACAGGCATGTGCCATGCTCTCTGAAGCTTAATAGCAATAGGATCACATAAACGGTGTTAATGAAGGGCCTTTTAGAAAAGATGTTCTGAGTATTGATTTCCATCCCCTAAAGCAGCCTCCTTGGGGGTTGGACTAGATGGTCTCCAGAGGTCCCTTCCAGCCATAAGGATTCTGTGAAAGTAACGTGTGTTGGGTAGATCAATTTAATTAGGCAAGATCATACTCAGATGGGCAATAGTCTTTAAGGTTATATACCAAAATACAGATGATTTGATGCTTTGGAGTCAGTGACTTCATGCTCCCCTAATGCAAGGTCAGCAAAGACCTTGGAGTTCAAATACAGTGGGTGTAGGGAGAGTCTAGGGATAAAAGGATCTCAGGGTGAAGTAGTACTTATATATACATAAACTGAAGTCTTTTCTAGGCTGGTCTGTAGAACTCAACAGTGGTTTCATTTCAAATTCATAGAAGGAGTAGAGGCAATACAGGCAGCCCTTGCTTGTTAGCTGCCTTTTTTTGCAATGTATTTTGGTTTTTAGCGTGATCATCTGCATGCCGCTGTGAAAGGCTGTCACAGCGTAGAGGTATATTCTCCAGATTAGGGGATTTTACTTTATTCTCACAATTAGTGGTTAAGGCTTACCTAGAGCCATCCATGGCAAGATGAAGTAGAATTTGGCCTTTCCTTTGAAATATGCAGATGGAAAAATAAGATGTTAAAGACAGGAAGAGTCTTTATGTTAAAGACACATTACAGTCGCAATGTGGACTGAAACTTCAAATGGCATTATTAAGTAAAAAAGGAAAAAAGTTCCTTGAGCAGTGAAGTGAAGGAAGCTTGGATTTGGTAGGGTTTTTTCATGGATTTGTTTCTCAGGTAAGTGAATTTTCTCATCAAAGGATGACAGAAGTTTCATCCTTTCACAAGGCATGACAGCAGTAGGGTCTCTTTTCTTTACCCAGCTGGCTATTTCATAGAAACAAGACTTAATGTTTCAGATTCCCTTATCCTTTGTTGTCAAAGTGGATTGAAACTGGGTCACAAGTTGTGGTGGGAAACACATACACAGAAGTATGCCTCCTGATTTCCTTACTTTGTTTAAAAATGGGGAAAAAAATCCCTTTGATGTTGTTTATTCTTTCAGATTGCCAGTCTGATTGAATGAAATATACTAGAGCTGATATTCTTTCCTGTGCACTGAGTGCTCCCTTCCTCTCTACCTGCCCTCACATTTCATCCTCTGTGGTTCCTTCACCTTTTCAACAGAACTTGAATTGACATCTGTAAACTTACAGCCTTCTGCTTTTCTGTCTCATTTGTCTCTTTGTAATTTGTTTTGTAAATTTAATTCTGTGAACTGAATATTTTTATAAGGAGGGTTGATGGGCTGTTGTTATTAGGGTTGCCTAACACTCCTCGTTACAAAATCCTGGTTTTCAACTATTTGTGTTAATCTTTACTAGTTGGTACTGAGATTTTTCTGTGCTTTGAGTATTTTTTGTAAACTTGAATTATTTGGGTCTTCTTACTGTAGACGTGATTCTGCATAGGAAATTAGGAGAAAATACTGTATTTACATAGGCTATGAAAAAGATTGAAGGCCTTTTCTTTGAATGCTGTTACACATGTATGCTTTGGATATGCAGGATATTTTTGGTTAAATATGTACACATTTGACTGAGAAATAGGACTATAAAATGCTATACTTTTCATATAGATAAATATATATATATATTACACATATTCAATAGAGACCGAAAGGAGCCTAAAAGCTAAAACCTCCGAAGATTTTTGTGTTCACTAAGCAGCTTAAATTTCTCTGCTCCTGAAATGCTTACCTGCATTCTGAGCAGGGCTACTGAGGATGCTCTATGCCAGGAACACTGCCTCAGGATTGTGCAGCCATGGCTCTAGGTAGCTCTGGTCCAGACTGTGTTTAGATACTTGAAATGATGGAGGTATAGTTTTCTTTTTCTTTTTGGCCCTTGGCAAATTATACATGTATGTTGCCATCTTCCTCCTCCAGCCTTTCCCCACACCAAGAATATTTGGAAGATTGCAAGGTCAAGTATCCAAATATTAGGAAATCCAATTTTAATTGAACCTTGTAATGCTGCATGTTTGAAGAAGCAAGGATAAGTTACACTATCACTGCTTGGGTTTTTTTACAGAAGTTCTTGTATGGTTCAGTAGACAGTGCAGATTTGCTCTGGTGGTGAATCAGGAACATACAGTGTTCCAGATGATCATTTCCAACAGCACTACTACCTCAGCTGTAAGTTGAATGGGATAAAGAGAGTAAAACCAGGATCACAAGAAGGGATATGCCAAAGCTATTTAGTTTTGCTCTTGTGATTTGCATTCTGTCCCTGCCTCTCCCAGAGAGCTGTTTTGTGCAGGTAAGCAAGTCACTCCAAGCAGAGTTTGGAAAGGAGGTCACTGTGCTGAACGCTTAGCCAGATACCTTGCAGGCATGATTTGTAGGAGTTCAGAGCTGAAGCCAGAGGGAAGCGCATTTTGAATATTAAAGCATTATGGGGTGCTGACTCCTCAGTGAAACAGGTCATAATGTCTCAGATCAGACATCTAAAACTAGTCAAGATTTTTTAATCTTCATGACTGTCTGCTCTGCCTGCAGAATAGATAGTGCCATTCCTTCTTTACGTGCACATTGCTGTAAGTGATTTATGAAGCACTCCGTATCACGATGAATGACTGAGAGCCCCAGGTTACTTAGCCATTCTGTCTTCCATGCCTATTTAGAATATTTTGGAATATTTTGAATAAGAAAGGTTCAAAGCCATGTATTAAATGTGTAGAGACTAGAAAGAGAGATTTCTTCCCTGTGATGGGGAAGTCCCTGGTGTTGCATAGTCCATGTCTGCGTTACTATGTGAGACACAAGTGTTTTCATTTTTGTGGTATCTTGTGCAGGGAGCACTTCCATTCAGCACACTGGGGAGAGTGCTCAGCACTATCTTGGTTCCTTCTCAGTTGAAGAGGCACAAACCAATTCCTCAAAGAACTTTGAAGGATATGGAAAAGACAAATGTAAAATCAGTATTAGACAAATACATTGGTCTCTATGTTAGGTTTTCTATTGAAGAACTCTTGTTACTGATTAAATACTATTTATCAGTCAGAGGGTCTTTGTATATATTTACACTTTATGCAAAACTAAGCAACTCCTGCTCCTTACATAAATTTAGTTGGAAGAGGGCCTCGAAGTAATCCATACAAACCATGTTATGATTCAGTGATCCACCTGAGCATGCCAAGGCCTCTGGAATGCTGTGTCTGCTGAAGATGCAGATGAAGTTGCAGGGAGCCACCCCACTGATGTGCGGGATGGAGATACACTATCCAAGTCCCTTGGAGCCTGCTAGAGGATGTCCTGATGACAGCTAGAAGTTTCCTAGCAAGTCTTGAGCCAGCTGTTACACATTCAGACTACAGTTGTATGGAAATGCCAGAGCCTGAGGTATTTCAGTAAGAGAGATTACTGAAATAATCTCTTTATTTAAGTCATGTGACTTCCAGAGAGGTGTAGACCTGCCCATGTAAATAGAAGTGTCCAGGGTCACTGAAGGTGCAAAAATCCAGAAGTCACCTAGGTGGCAGGAGCTGTGCGAAGGAAAAAGGGTGTGAACCACTCCTTAGGATCTCTTTAATGTGAACATCATCTTGGGACGAAACGTAGAGTCCCGATTCTAGAAATGCCCCAATCACACTAGGGTGGTTAAGATCAGCAGGCCTTTAATGCGAATCAAAACTTGCGGTAGTAGAGTGAGGAATATGTGTGTGTAATCTCATTTCAGAGTATATCTGAAAGAAAGGGCAAAAACCAGTTTGCTGTCAAGTGAAATCATTGGTGCATCATCTTCCCACTGAAAAGAGCCAGTGGTTCTCTCATGGAGTGAAAATGCTCTTGAAAAAATCTTTGGAGATAGATATTTCCCATTCAGGATTGAGACCTGGGGCTGTTTACCTGTTCCCCTCCTGCAGGAGAACTGCCCTTAAGTTCTCCTTAGATGACTGCCCTTAAGTGACCTGTAATGACTGAGTTATTGAATAGGATCAACAGCACCTGCCTGTTTGTACAACTGCAGCTCAATAGTCTGGCTGACTTTCTTTGTTGGAATGTCAGAAAACTCTCAACAGATCCTACTATACTGCTTTGAAAGCAATTTGCAAGTAGGCATTGGAAGGCATTTTGATCTTGACAGAAAAAAGGAAGAACATCCTCTTGGTCATTTGTACTTAGCACCTGCAGTGTGAATGTTTTGTGGTCCTGGTAGCTTCTCACATTACAGAGCGTTTGCAAACTTAAGTGTATTTTGATAGCATTGTGTATCTGTGTACACATATCAGCAAAAAGATAAAAATAATGTGAGCTGTTCTTTACACACATTTCATCCCTTAGATGACATCTGAGTAAGAACAGACAATCTGGACTGTATTGGAAGCTTTTCATGTAAGGATGGCTGGGGTTTTTTTTCATCAGGCATTCATACAGTGAATGGTTTCTGTGGGGTTTTGCTCTTTTAAGTGTATTCTCTTACATGGTGAGGAAATGGGTTGAGAAAATTGGCCAGTAAAGAAGCTGAGACTATATTATGAACATTTTTGACATAAATTATTACACAAAAGATTCATGGCACTTTCCATAAGAGCAATTTTATGGCCACTTCTTTTCAAATGTCACCCTTTTAAAACAAGTAATATGAAACAAAGATAAAAATTAAATAGAAACCATCCTAAAAACAGTGTCGTCCTCCCACCAGTATTTCATTAAAGGTATCAGAAGAGATGCGAAGACTGAGTTACTGAGGTTTTTGAGTTGTTTTTTTGCTATTCTGCTCAAAAATACTTCCATTCAGTTAGTCACACATACACTTGATTCAGATGTGTTATAGTAAGATAGCAAGTGTCTTCTCTACTCAATAGCCACAGTTTACAGGAATCTGCAATTCTGACTTGTCCCACTCCTTAGAAAGAACTGCTGGAAGAAGGATGAGAAATACCAATGTAAACTAACATTTAGGAGAAAGTGTAGAACAAAATCAAAACATGTTGCAGCCTAAGAGGCCTTGAAATCAGAACATTTTTCAGTACTCTAAAATTACTCTAAATTTTAGTAATTTAAGAGTGCAGAATTCGCTTAGCAGCTGTCATCAGCTGAGTCAAGCTTGCATGTAGAACGAGGGTTATGGCACCAAGAAAGTTTAGCGTTGTATCAGTACTCGTGTATCAAAAACAGTGTGGCCAGCAGGACCAGAGAAGTCATTCTTCCCTTGTATTTGGCACCGGTGAGGCCGCACCTTGAGTGCTGTGTCCAGTTCTGGGCCCCTCAGTTCAGGAAGGACGTTGAGATACTTGAACATGTCCAGAGGAGGGCAACAAGGCTGGTGAAGGGCTTGGAACACAAGCCCTATGAGGAACGATTGAGGGAGCTGGGGTTGTTTAGCCTGGAGAAAAGAAGACTCAGAAGTGACCTTATCACTCTCTATAGCTACCTGAAAGGTGGTTGTAGTCAGGTGGGGGTTGGTCTCTTTCTCCAGGCAGCAACTGACAGAACAAGAGGACACAGTCTCAAGCTGCACCAAGGGACATATAGGTTGGATATTAGGAAGAAATTTTTCATGGAAAGAGTGGTGAAGTACTGGACTTGTCTGCCTGGGGAGGTAGTGGAGTCACCATCCCTGGATGTGTTTAAAAAAGATTGGATGTGGCACTCGGAGCTATGGTTTAGTTGAGGTGTTAGGGCATGGGTTGGACTTGATGATCTTAGAGGTCTCTTCCAACCTGGTGATTCTGTGATTCTGTGTAGAAATAAATAGCATTTTTATGCTTGTATTTGTGTCTTGCAAAAAATTCACCAAGATACAGTTAATAATTCACAGGAATTAGTTTATTTAAAGAAGAAGGAGAGAGAACTTTTGCAATGAGACTTATAATTGTCTTAGCAAGATTTACTGGTGTGTCTGGAAATTGTTAAAATCAGTGGCTTTTGCAGACAGAACTTTACTTCTTTTTGAAGAATTACATTATATAGAAAACGTGTAAACACTGTGATTTTTTACTTCGTATTCCCAAATTTATGTCAACACCTTACAAGTTGTTGTCAGCCCACTTATACAACGTTAGATCATCACATGGATGAAGGAACTGTTTGCTTTCTAGAATACAATGCCACTAATTAAAGTTGAAAGTGAATGGACTGAATTAAAATCAGCTCATCCATCAAAGGCTGGCTACTGATTATTTACTGACAGTGCTTCATTTAGCTCTATTAATTACTCGGTGGCACTGTTATGTAAAGGTCATGCTTGAAAAATTAAGAAAGAATACATGAAAAATTATTGTATGTGCTCAGTGCTGAAGTCTGGAAGTGGTAAATGTTAAACAGAGTGTTCATGTGAATAATCTATTAAATGTGTTTTTTTATTATCAGCGTTTTAATTGTGAGCGAGTAAACAGGAGAGCAGCTTACAGATCTTGATAGGCTCCTTATGCAGGCTGTGATGATCATGGCTATGACTCCATAGCAATAAAGGAAAGTTGGCCTTTCTGTTACTGCTTTTAAAATAGATTTCTTTTTTTTTTAATGTCTGCCCAAATTATATGGGTTTACAGGTATTGCAGGGAGAAGAATTTTTTGTAGTTTTTTGTACTCATTACCTATTCTTTCCTTATTCCTTTATCCTTTAAATAATAAGCCTCTTACCATCATTCCCCAGATGTCACTCTAAAATTCCACCTATGATACCGAGGTAAGTGCGTCTCCTGTGTTGCTACAGCAGAGCTGTAACATACAGCTCATTCACATTCAGTAACCTTCATCAGTGCTAAGCAAAAACTTCTGTGTAGTTGGTATGTGCCAATAACAAGAGTCTTCTTAATTAATTCTAGTTATTGATACTAGTTTTGAGACTGTACTTACCTTCATTTTTTCCAATAAATACATAATTTGAATTTAAAAAAATACATTCTCACTGGCAGTGGTTTAAAAATTAGCTGAATAATATTTTTACCTTATAAAAAGGAAAATCATGAGTTCTGTGGGTTTAGGCAGGGGATATTGTCTTTTTGCTGTTTAAATTAGAATTAGCCATTAAGCTTGGAGTGGGGGAGGTTCTGCAAAAGTGGTAATGTAAGTGGTAAAGTCCAAACGCTCATTTCCTCTGACAGATCTTTGAGCTGTGGTTGTTTTGTAATAAAATTTTTCGTGTACAGGAGCATGGCTCACATGGGAAAATCTTATGTATACATACATATATATATTTAAAAAGGAAAAATAACGTAGTTACTGAGTTGAAAAATACCGTTCAGTTCACATTCCAAAAAAGGGCATGAAAAGATGATGAATATGTGTGTGCTCTTTTGCTCAAGAAGGGACTTCAATTTTCTGTTCAGTCCTGAGCTGTAAGTTTCCATGCTAATCAGACATGTTATTAACTCAGATCTGTTTATAATCAAAGTCAAAGCTGAGAGCAGCATCACCGCCGCTCTACTCAGAGACTGCAACTATTAAGAAATTAGTTTTGATTAGTTTGTTTTGTAATGGTGTTGTGTTTTGACATCGCATTGCGTGATGTCAGGAAGGGCCTCTTTTTAAAGTCATCCTGAAAAAGCACGGCTATAGAACAGGGAAATGGAAAACATATGAAGCAGTTGTATGTCATCTAGGGAATTGAGGATAGAAATGATCTAATTGCCTTTGATTTTATGAAACACTATGAAAAGGAATCTGCTTATATATTAGATTTTACATAAATGGTCATTTTAAAAAGTGGAAAGTTTGATGTTAGTAACTTAAATTGACACAGTGCAATTGCAAGAGCCATCTGCCAACCATCCAGATGCGACAGTTACCATTTCTGCGTTTTCTTTCTTTTTTTTTTTTGGTTGGTTAGTTGATTTGTTTGTTGGGGTTTTTTGTTTTGTTTTGCTTCTCAGTTGTCCTCTTTTAATCCTAGTGCCCAGAAGGGTGATAGCACTCTAACATTATTGTGGAGACTGGGTGGGTATGAACACCCCTTTACTTTCTTTTATTCTGCCCTATTGTTTTTCTGGTGGCAAGACACCTATGCGTTGTCTTGCTGTGGAATTGCACAATTCCTGCCTACCTCAAAGTAGAACGTATTTCAACATAGGAAATGAAGTTTCTAACCTCACTTTATTTACCAGCTCTTTTAACTCTTCAGTTGGGCCAATGGGATTTTTTTCTTTTTTAAATTTCAAGGTTTTTTTAAGTTTTATGAAGTCTAGGCATACATAAACACAGTATTTTAAGTAAAAAATATATCTGCAGCACTGCCTCACTCGGCTCTCTTATATTTCATATGCTGAGAGTAGAACAAGCTTGATTATTACTGAACACCAAAAGGAAGAAAATCTTTAATACAACAAAGAAGTGATTGCTGATCAGGTGAAATTTTCCATTTGCAAATCTAAAATTGCAGGTATTAGCAACCGTGATGCTGAATCTGCCATCATTTGGATGAGAACCTGATACCTTGCTTGATAGTCATCATTTTTTTCAGTGATGTACCAGAAAACATGAGATAAATCCCCGGTTTTGTCAAGCAATCATTCAGTGATCTTTGTTGCTTTAAATGTCCATGCTTGCCTCTGACATGATAATACTGCCTCATTTACCAGGGTATTACGAGGTACCATATTGACAGTGATGTATTAATAGTTATATCTCAATGGGAAGCACTTTGTGCAAGAAAGTAAAAAATATTTTACCAGTTCAGATGGTAATGGTGTACCTAAAATACTTCCTGTAATTTCAGTTGGAGAACTTACCCTGTATGTTGTCCTTGAAAACATCCCTACTGTTGGTACCCTGTTCTATGTGAGATTTTCTCTCAGGGCTGTTACACAAAGCTTCCTTGCAGTTTCACTTCTCTTTCTGTTTGTTCTGAACACAGTATATGTTTACAAAAATTGCCTTACTCTTCAATCTAGAATGAACTTAAATTAAGAAATCGCAGTATAATACCAATTTCAAAATGCTTTGTTAGGCAAGGAATATGTTCTGCTTTTCTCCTTTGCCTATATTTTATCATGGTTGTCCTTAAAATCTGTGTTTATGCTCTTAATACATCCTTTCAGTTCCCCATAATATCACTGAGACTTTAACAGAGAACAATTGTATATTTGGAGGACATGTAATAGGCTACTAGAAGAAATATTTACATCTGTCACGATCAAAGCTTTTGGACTATATGAATGTGTATGTGGGAGGTCTAATTTTTATGTGGGCGGATTCACAAAGACTAAAACACTGCAGTACTTAACCCCTTTCCCTTTATGAAAATTCAGTTCCTCAAAATGAAAGAAGTATGTAGTACCTGATTCTTATCTTTATTTTTCATTTTGATGAGTAGTATTAACTATTCTGCTTGTAACTACTTGTTTTAAGTCATAGAGATTTTTTTCGTATTTCAACCCCTGTAGTGGCTTATTTAGTAAGATGCTTATCTTGCTCATGATGTTTTTGCATGTTGGAACATATGCACGTTTTCAAATTTTAAGAACTCATATTTTTAACACAGTTTTGATAGTCTGTAGAACTGCTGTGGAAGGAGCTCTGCTGTATTTTCAGTTTATAGCAATAGCTACATCTCCAGGTTTGGTTTTTGCTGGTTTAGTTCCTCTGGCAGTAATCAGCTGTGCCATTTGAATTTTTTTTAATTCAGTTACTTTAAATAGTTACATTACAACGTGCTATTAACACTCAGTCATTTAAATAATCTCAGCACTTTGTTTGCAAGGCTCTAATGGGGACATTTGGGATGATAGCTGACCTGGGCTAACAGCTTGCTGAACGAGGAGGTCTCGCTCTCCCTTTGGCTTCTTTCCTTCCTCCTGCTGTCCTGTGATCTTCCCTTCCCCGGCCCCCAGCTACACCAATTCTGACTGCAGGGTAACCAGCTCAGCTTGCCAGCCAAGCAGAAGAGCCCACACGCTAGAGCTGCGTGCCAAATGCCTATTGTGCTATTCTGAGCCTTAATTTACCAGGTGATCAACAGAGTACCCAAGCTGGCTTCCAGGTAAGCATCAAAGGCCTGGGGGGCTGTGGTGAACGGGGAGCCACCTGCCCTTTTTGCCCATGGTGAACTTGTGTCTTGCTCAGAGCACTCTCTGAAGTCACAGCATGAGTCACGAACACAGCATCATGTGTAGTATGTGGCTTCTTGAAAATGAGCCCTGCCTTTGCAGGCAGAGGATGATGTGAGGAGCACTTCTTGTAAACAGTGAAGACCGTACATCTCTTTTTAGAAGACGCACACCTTTTGTGGGTGTCTTAAAAGATTCTGTGCATGCTTACAGCATCCATGACAGTTACTTCTCGAGCTGGGGGTCATCAAAGCAATAGGACATCTTCCCCCTGTGAAAGTGTTTTTTACGTATTAAATCATGGGTACCTATGTAACTTTGCTTGCTATTACTCATTTGCATTACTTCAGCACTCCAAGCTCAGGAGAGTTAATATGCGTCTTTTGGATATAGTCTACATCTCTTTGTTGTCCTTATGGCATTGACAGTCCACAAATCTAATCCTGAACTATTCTAGCATCACATTTGTGTAAACTGGTATCAAAGTCAGTTAATGTCAGTGTGTTTTGTAAGTAACAGCAGTTGAGGAAGCATTTCAGAAACCATGGAGCCACTCCGATACTCTGCAGGAGTTGGATGGAATGAGCAGGTAGAAGTGAAAATTCTTCATCTGCCAGACTTTGGTATGTTGTTGAGTCTCTCTGAACACCTGAAGTACCAAGATGCTGCTGTGCTAGCTTCTCTAGCACAAAGCCCTTGCAAGGTAGGCAGGGTCTTACCCAGATTTTGGAACCCTTGAGTTTTAGCATTATCAAAGTGATGTGGCTTTGTTTTTCTCTGGTCTCAACATCAGAACTGACACACGAGTTTTGTTGATCAGTTAAATGGCATCTGCAGTTCACAGAAAGGTGGTCAGTGTGTTCAGGATCTTCATGCTTTTCCTGGGTGCTACACTTCCTTTGCATGTCTCTCTTATATTTTTTTCTTTTTTAGTTTGAAGAAAAACAGCAACCAAAAAAGACTGGGCATTTCCTTTGTTGCAACTTGTAGGATTCTCTACAAGACTGCTATACTCTGTGACCACAAAACTGCCTTTTCTTCTGTGTCATGCTGTTGAAAAACTGCTAGCAAGCAAGTTTAGTCTAAGCAGAACCTCAGCATTACTTGTTCTGCTGCCTCTTGGTAGTTTTCAGCATGGTCACGTAATACCACAGAGGCCCCAATCTGTTTCTTGATGCATTTCTCAGCAGTTCAGTGTTCTCATTCACAAAGAGAGCATCACTCTATGTATTTATACTTAAGGAGACTAAATGTTTAAAAGACCCCAGAAATGGGCAGTGCTATCTGTAATTGGTCCTCCAAAGCAACAGGTAACTCAGCAGTGGGAAATACCATGTTTGGTTTTTAGCTCCAAGCATCACCTAATTTGCCAAATACTCAAATACAAATAAAGTGACATAAGCAAGAGGCCTTATATAAATACTTAAAATCACAGGCATTCAGGAATCATCATAAACTCAAAAAGATCATCAGAATTCAAAAGAGCTGAGTTTAAAATATTGCATTTTGTAAGCATTCATAACCAGGATGTTTGTTTCAGGCTCAGAACACCACACTCCATTTTAAATCTCTCTTCTTTCCGCTCTGAGGATTGCCAGTATTTCTGAGGTCCCTATGACACTTGAATGAAACTGTTTCCTACCTAAGCCTAAGCAAACCAAAACAAAGGAGACAACCACTGTGTCTATTATTTAGAGTATCAGACTGGTACCAAATAGGGCACAGCAACAGGGAAAGCAGGGGTTTAAAAAACAAACAAGCAAACACACCCCACACCAAAAAAAACCAAGTAAAAAAACCCAACAAATTCCTGGAAAGGAATGTCAGCAAAAACAATACCTAAAACCCCCAATACCTAAAATAAATGGGATGGAAATGTTGCACTACGCCACTTCTCAAGCACTCCCTCATGGAAAAAGCTCAGGGGTGTCCTGATATAGTGATAATTCCTGACATTCTTCCTGAATAAAACAGACTTGAACATTTGATTTTACTGTCTAGCAGAGACAAACTGTGTATATAACATTATTAGTGTCACAAAGAGATTGACTGCCTGCCTTCCTGTTGCTTGTTCAAGGAGATTTCCATTTACCCTCATCTAACTCCAAGATAAAGAAGGGACCATCTGTTCTTTCTCCTTCACTCCCTTCCTTATTATGGTCCTTTGTCTTCATGGTCTCAAATACTAATTCATCCTCCCCAATGTCCTCGGTACATTGCCTGATCTGTCATGTGCCCACATACTCATCTTTCCATCGGTCTGTTATGCCCTTAGATGTTTCCTGCATTTCCTTTTTCCTTGGCATGTGTATTTGCCTAATCCTGGTGTTTTAATGTGGATTTCTCTGCTGTGCCAACATACCCCAGAAAACCTGCAGCCGGCCTGAGGCCTTGGGAGGGGTTACAGCACAGGGGTCCATGTTCCAGCTCTGAACTTAGGTTGTGAGGGACAAGTCTCGACTGCACTGCTGTGCCTCTTTCATGTAGATGGTTGTTTTCTTTCATGAGAAATGCTTGAATACAGTCACACACAAAAAGTAAGGTGTGCCTTCCCTATCTGTATGGATTCTTACCAAGTAATTCTGACTCTGCTGTGTTGGTCTGCTCACAAATTGCAGCCTTCAAGAATGGCATGTCCTTATGGCACCACTACTTAGAAGACAGACCATTCAGTGAACATTTTTCAGTTTGCTGGTGACTATGGACAAGGATTAATTTTGCCAAAATCTTTTTTACAGTAACAGGGATTTTAAAGGGGCTTGTTCACTAGCTCTCCTCTTCCGGTTCTCTTCCCACACCCCTTTTAAAAAGAAAAAAAATTGCATTAAAGTTACAAGTGGAGAAACTCCTACCTGTGGACACACAGAACTTCTGGCATTTTTATATACTCTGTTATCAAAGGCAGCCCTAGGACCCAGAGAGTTAAATCAGCATCTCCCCAAATGAGAGCAGTGAGGAAGTTTAGGGAAGAAATACGGTGTGGATGATGGCTTTATGTACAGCCCTGGCATGATGCTGTCTGCCTTTCCCTCCTCCAACATCTTTTCTAAGCCTGTCTTCATGCCTCATCTCTCTTACGTGTGTGTGCGTATATATGTATATCTTGTTATATATAAAGAGATTACACACCAAATAATCACTCGTTTTATATCCCAGCCCTTTAAAAACATATCATGTGTTGTAGGTTTTGAGTTCCAGTGAAAGCGTTACATCAGATCTAAGGCATAGCTGCTGTTTGGCAAAAATAGTCACCGTGTAATAGTGACAGGACTGTCTGGAGATGTTTCTAACAGACATATCTGTATATTTAAACCGAGATTAATAAATGCCACTACATGGGCTGGAGAAAAAGAAATTAAGCATCAGCATTTTCAGTTACTTCATGTATTATTCCAGAATTGAGAGAAGGCCCCAAGTGGCACAGAAGTAAACATTCACCGAATTCATTTGCAGTATAATTTATCATTCAGCATGTGTTTGTGTAAGTTCGGCATCTGTTTTCAAGAAACCATTTTTGTGCTGATTTTATTTGAAAATGTTTGTGGTCTTGCTGTATATTCTTACACGTATTTTCTCTCAACAGAGTTTGCATTTAGGATAGTGAATGCTGCAGTGGCCTTGGATTTAGCATTTGGCACACTGTGTGAGCTGCTCCAGCGGTGGGGGGAGATCCGTGCCGGTGTCCCGATCCTGCTGGAGTGGCTGCTGGGAGACAGTGACCTGCAAAGAGACGGGGAGACTTCTGCCCTGGTAATTTTAACAAGCAGTTGCTATAGCATGTTAGAAGCACTGTGGTTCTGCAGTCTTGTGGTAGGAATAGAATGAAATGTCTCATCTGATGAAACCTGTTGATTGCTCCTGCAGTACTAATTGGTTTACAGGTTTTTTTTAAAATTCACATGTATATTATTTAGAATGAAAAAAGACTTTTATGTCTGTTTCCTGGTAATACCAGCATAAAATTGAAGAGATCAATAAGCAAACATTGAAATAAATCAAGAGTTACTTCACAAGGCATTGTTGACTGAAACATTTTGAGGCTGTAATGTAACTATATTCAGTATTATTGCAGATGATGCTTCCCTTGAATTTAAACTGCTGCTGGGGGTGCCAGGCACATCTGGGCATTCAAGAACAGCGTTTTCCCAATGCTGGCTTTCCCAGAGATGGCATTTAAATATTTGGTAAATTTATGCCATCATCCCTGTGACTAGTTCTGCACAGCACATGGAACAGCCTTGCTTACATCAGTCATTGACTTCAGAAGGTTTATTTCTGTAAAGATGAGTTTTGCCACAGTGGCTCTGTAAAACCTATTACTGTATAATACACTGTGTTCTTTTTGTCTTGAAAAGACTGTAAAAATCAAAATAATGCTGGAAGGTAAACCAGAAGGAGCAGGAGCAGCTACATCTTTGAAAAATTTGTTGACAATTAATATGACCCATGAAATATATTATTAATCTTTTCTTAAGCCTGTGGTTTAGGTGTGCATTTCTGATGTTTCACTGACTGATAAAATTTTCCTTTTTTCGTTTAATCTGGTCAAAAAGCTCCATGATATAGCAGATTACCATACTGCTTACAGAGGTCTTTGTGAAATACAAGACTGTTTCATACGGCAAGGCAAGCACATGTTAAGGATTAGGGCTACTGTTTACTTCCACTATTTCCCAAGACTTGTGCCATAACTGCCTGATTTTTGAAGGTAAAATTTCTTTGGCAAAGTAGGAACCTTTTTTACTGTGTTTTCCCAAACCTTTAAAATAAGGCATATGAATTTTTACCTTATTTTTTTAATATAAAAAGCTGTTCTATGACAGCCTCTATTGTCATTGTTTCTGTATATATCCTTTTTTATATCTTTTATGATTTCCTTATTGTTATCAAACCACAAGTCATTTTCTCATCACTGTTGGTTCTCTTTTTGTTAAGGAAGAAGATGATTCCCTGTTTGATAAAGGGGAAGTGAATTTTTGGGCAGAGAAGCTGACTCATGTTAGACAACTTAGTAAGCACCTTTTACATCTGATATCAGTGACTCATCTCACCTTACCAGATCACGGGGAACTTAATCAACTATCAAGAATAGCACTGGACCAAGCCCAGCTCACTGAACACCTTCTTGGAGCTTTACCTCTGGCTCCAGAGTTTTCCAGAACTCCAGAATTCACAAGATTGGCTATTCAAAAGGAGAGAATATCAGTCTGTCTTAAAATATTAAATCTGCTGAAGTCTGATGACACTTGCAAAAATGAAAATCTGGAAAAATAAATTATTATAAGTTTATCCTCAGGGAGCTGCACACATTACTGGATGGGCAGGAGGACTGAATTCCAGCAATGTTCAAGGAATCAGGGATTGCTGTGATGACTCCAGGAAACCTGAAGTACCTTCAGTATTCAGGCTAGAACTACATTTTTTATATTGATTAATTGTCCATTGATTTTTTTTTACTGCGGTGTGCAGTGGGAGACTTTTCCTTTTAAATGCATTTGCTAATTTCATTCAGCTGAGCATTGTTTATTACAGCTACTGTAGGAAGTAGAGTGGCTAAACCTAATATTTTCCATTCATCCAGGTGCAGGCCACCTGTAGTTCTGTTATGTTTTATCCCACGTTTTTACCTCCTGTATCGTAATACCAAGAAAAAGTTTATTTTTTTGGTCTCCTTTCAAGATGTAGCATGTTAATTATTAAATTAATATGCCCTTTTTTTAATCTTTAGGTGTTTCTAATAGAAAAACAAACTGACTTCTTTGTTTATGGCAATTTTTAGAGCACATTTTAAATTTTACTGCATTTTCCTCTGGAGGAAGACAAGGATTTTCACTTTGGTAGTAACCTTTTTTTTACATGGAAACAGCATTAGTTAGACTTCTGCATGCCTCTTTTCTCCTTTAAATCAAATAACTACTTTCATAAAATGGCTCTAAAATGAAGACTTGCTGTGTTCAAAACGAAGCAGCTGTTCCATTGCAAACAAAACAGTTTCATCTTTACTTCAAACACCTTGCTCTGCAAGCAGGCCTGGAAAGTGAGGTCCTGTTGAGGAGTGTGAGGCCCCTCGGAAGTGTACCACAGATGTTTTGTGCTGCAGTCCTCGCTTTTGGGAGATGCTCTCACCAGGTGGGGCAGCTCTAAGGGACTATTCTGAGTACTCCAGGGTCTTGCTGTGTTTAAAACACAAGAATGCTTGTTGTGCATTGAATGTTTTTTTTTCTGCGAACTGGGATTGGGTTTCGATATGAAAATGAGACATCAAAAATAAATACTGATGTGAAAAGGTTGTGGTACCTTCCTGTAGCCAAGGGCTGTGACTGGATGTGTGGCTGCGGCGTGGCTGGGCCTGCCGCAACACGGATGTGCGTCCCTGTGCGCGGTTATTTCGGTGTCTTTGAAAGAAGAACATGTCCGATCAACGCCTGGTTGCTTTCAGCCTCTTCACCTGATGGTGTCTGAGCGCAGTTTAGCCCTAAATCTCGGTGACGCCCAGGTCATGCCTGAGCGCTGGGCTTGCGGCCGGGCCCGCCACAGCAGCTCGGCGTGGTGCGCCGCACGGCCGCCAGGTGGCGCCACAGCACCGCCGCGCACGAGCCGGGCCCGCGCTCCCGCCGCATCGGGATCGGGATCGGGCTCCCGGAGTGCCGGGATCGGGCTCAGCCTGGGCAGGGTGAGGCTTGGGCCGGCGCGGCTCGCAGCGCTGGGTGCTGCGGTGCCCCACAGCCGATCGCTGCTCTCGTGAGTTTAAATAGACTCTGCTGTAAATAGAGCTAAGCTGCCGAGTTGGGTCTGGTGGACATCTGAACACTGCACAAAGTCACCACTTAAAAAAACCCCAACAAACCGAATTTAGGAATAAAAGTTTAGTATTTGCTCTAAGTTTCCAGGATTCAGGGTTACTTACATAAGAAGTAATTTATGGTGAAACTTGAGACTTCAACAGGCAAAAGAGAAATGCTGGAATCTGAAATGATGTTTCACAGACTGCCCGCTATCCAACTTAACAAGCCATGCTGCGAGTTAGGCTAAAAATTAATTTGTTTGCATCTGGTTTGAGCTCCTGGGGAAAGAATAGCCCAGATTATGTCTGGAAGCCACTCTTAAAAAATAGTCAGAACCTGTACAATTAATTAAGAGCTGCTGATTTTGCCACATCTTTCCATCATTTTTGAACTAGTGTGGCAAGAACTTCTGTAGTAGGAGACAAAAAGAACGTTGTAGGTATCAAAATCACTGTAAAGTTCTGAGACCTTGCTCATGTCAGTGGGTAGCATAAGACTATCTAGTAACATTGGCTTTTTTTTTAATTGGGTAGCATTTAAAACGCATATGCATATATATATTTGATACTGGCAAATTGATAAACACAGACAGGTGACAGCATAGTAATAGACCCACAGTGACCGTAAAACTTGGTGAAGCCTTGAGGACTCAGTTAATCAGTTACCAAACAGCTCGAAAACTCGGTCTTCCTTATTGTGGTTTTAAGATGTAACTGGAACCTCTGTCATCCCGCTTGAGTTTATAACAGAGCAAATAAGAATTATATCAGTGCACATACATTTCACCACACGGTGCTGATGATGGGTTACTGTGTAACTACTCAATGAAGAACCTTTAAACCCTGAGCAGCAATTGCAGAACAGAGTTAGTAAAACCTGATGCCAGAGCACTTATCGGCCGTGTGTTTGATCAAAGTCAGTTTATCAAAGTATTCCTCCCAATGGCGTTGACACATTGATCCGTGCATGATTGTCACAGTAAACTGTTCCCTCGTTTGGCTGGCGGGCAGGATCAGCTCCGAGGTGATGTTTCCATCGCAGAGTTGCGTGGGAGGAGGAAGAGTTTGAACTCGGGTCAGTGCGGAGGCGACTCCGACCGGCCCCGGAGAAGGTTATGGGAAGCGATGCACCTAATGGCTGCAGCCCCGCGCTCCGGCGGCTCCCCGTGTGCGGGGCAGCGACTGTCGCCGGGACGGGAGCTGTCGCCCCCCGGCACGGGAAGGAGCAGGAACGTGGGATGTGTCCCGGCACCGCTGGGCGGAGGAGCCGGCTGCCGGCGGGTCTGGCGGCCGCTAGGGGGCGCCACGTCCCCGCCAGCCGCGCGGGCAGCGGGAGGGGCCGGGAACGGGGAGCGGGGCCGGGAGCGGGGCCAGGAGCCTGCCCGGCCGAGGCCAGCGGCGCTCGCCGAGCGGGGGACGGGCCCCAGGGAACTGCCGGGACACGGGAGGCAGCGAGGTTTGGGCTTTCCGCCGCCCAGCTCCTCGTCTTTCCCGGATTTCGATCCCCGTTTCCGGGCTCGTCCGGCCGTGGGTGACGGCTCACGGGCGGTGGCAGAGTCCGGGCAGGGTCCCGCCTGCAGCCTCCCTCCCGCGGCGCCGTGGGAGGGGGAAGAGGAGGGGAAGAAGCAAAGGGGCGCGTGAGCCGCTGGGCAGCGGGGGGCGAGTGCGAAACCCGGCGCGAGGGGTTCTGGTGACACCCCCGCCCCCCAGCCGAGGTTTCTTTCCTTTGCAAATGTGTTTTCACAGCGCCGCGCTCCTGCTGACGTGGTCGGGTTTGCTGCCTTGGATTTCGCGGGCCTGCCATCCCGGCTCGGAAGCTAAAGAGGATCAAACGCCTCTGGCTGGCTTTAGCAGCCATAAAACTTTACACGTCCGTCCGTCTCTGTTCTCCTTCCCATTTGTCCCGGGGCCGAGCAAATGCGGGAGGGGACGGGGGTGCAGAAGAGCCGCCGCCGCCGTTCCCACGTCGTGTTTGCACGGCCTTATCGGCGGGGGGGGTGGCGGGGGTGTTTTGCACTGCGGCTCTCGGTCCGCCTTGGCCGGCGGCCGGCTGTGTCCCGGGGGGGAGCCCCGCCGCAGGGACCGGCCGCCTTCGCCCTCGGTCCGGCGGCGGGGGACTGGGTGGGTCACAGGACCTTGGCGGGGATGAGGAGGGAAGGGGCCGAGCGTGGGAGGGAGACGTGGGAGGGGTGCGGGGCGCGGGAGGGAGATGCAGACAGGATTAGGTGGGGGTCGTTTGTCTGCCAGGCTGGTGCGAGGTTAACACCACCTCGCCTCCGCGCCTGCCCGCCAACCTCTCCCAAACTCCAGAAAGAAAAAACTAAACACCAAACCCGAGGTCCCCGAAAAGAGGGGAGAAGTGGCGGGGCGCGCAGCCTGTGCCCGGCCCCGTCCCGCCAGCCGCACCGGGGCAGCGCAGTCCCGACCTTTGTTTCAAGCAATTACGTGGCAAAAGTTTATTTTCGGCGGGGCGAGGGGAAAAAGTGTCCCCGGCGCTGCCGTGCCTCTACCGCGGCCCCGCGCATCCTCTACTCGGCAACAGCCGCCACCCGCCCGGGGACGCGGCCGCCGTGCGCGGGCAGCTCCCGGCCCGCTGGCGGGGGCCGTGGCAACGCGGGGGCGCCGGGTCTTTGGTGCGAAGAGGGGCGCTCCACAGCGGCCAAGCCCGTAGGGCGCCGTGAGCGCTGCCTCGGCTGGTTCCCCGCTCCCCCCGCCTCGTCCCGCCCGCGCTGCGGACACACCCCACTCGGGGGTATCGGGGCTCACTGCAGCAACAAGCACTCCCCACCAACCTGNCAGCCGCCGTCGCCGCCTCGGCCCGGCACCCGCCGTCCCGCCCGGAAGGAGTCGGGACCGTTTCGGATCTCAAGCAGACGGCCCTCTCCTATCTAGTCGTGGCTTTTCCAAACCCTCCGAGGAGAGCGGGATCTTTCGGTCCTTCCTGTATATCCGACCATTACAGGATCTAGAAATGTCGACGACACTTTTATCTGCCTTCTACGACATTGACTTCTTGTGCAAGGTAGGGAAGAGCGCGTTTGCCCGGGCGGGACGCGGTCTGCCGCTGCCGCCGTGTGCAGAGCGACGCTCCGGGCTGCCGGGGCAGCGCGGCGGGGCGGGAGGCCCGTGCCGGGCCGGGATCTGCGGGCGGGTCGCGGTCTGACAGCCGGCCGGGGACAGCGGCTGACGCAAGGCTGCGAGCCCCGGAATGCCGCCCCATGGTTTCCCGGCGGCCGCGTTCGGCGCGGGCTGGTCCTGCAGCCGCGGGGGAGCCGGGCCGCCCTGCAGCCCCTGCCCGCGTGTTGCGCTGCCAGGAGGAACTTTTGAAAAAAGTTGCAGATAGAGCAGAGCCGGCGCGGGGGCTTCTCCCCGGCGCTGCCTTGCCCCGCCAGCGCTGGCGGCAGACCCGCTTTGCGGAGCGGTCGGGCGGCGCGACCCCCACCTNGGGCTCACTGCAGCAACAAGCCCCCCCCACCAACCTGCCCCGCCGCCGCTGCCAGCGCCCTCTGTAAGACTCGGGGCGGCCCGGCCGGCGGGCTGGAGTGGGGCGGGCCCGGCGGGCGGCGCGGGGCGGGCGGAGCGGGGCACCGCCCCC
>VXAZ01001524.1:3160474-3230079 GCA_013399875.1 Gymnorhina tibicen
TTGCTTTTTTTTTTTTTTTAATTTTTTTTTAATTATTATTTTTAAGAGGCTGGAGAATCAAACCTCTGCTGCTTCTATTGTAACAGCTGGAGTGGAAAAATCTAGTACTGGCATTTATCAATCACATTGCTTATGGGGCTATGTGAATGTGCCATTAGCCCTCCTGGCTTGTTTGGGGTAAGGAGGAAATGGCAGTTTGGGTAATAAAAAGGCATAATTAAGGTTTACCCTTTGTCCCAAAAGCTTTGTTCCTCTTCACTCGCAGGAATGCGGACTTCTGCCTCAATGCTCCCATCACCCAGCTGAGGGCATATCTGTGTTAATCGGGCTAGCATTAAATGTGCTAATCAGTTTTCAGGGCTTGGGTTTTAAACAAATTACCTTTCTGAGGGTGTATTTATATAACTAAATACTTGGCAGCCTGGGGACTGTGTGAGTATTACTACGGGAAGAATTTTAGCTAATATCTCCACAGTTTGGCACCCTATTCCAGTCAGTCCCTTGAACTTTTAAGTTACAATTTCTGCTGGCTTATTTTTGTTCTTTTGTCATACTAATAATAAATGTTGTTAACATTATGGCATCTCTGCGCTGCCTGGGCCGCCGCAGCACTTTCTATAAATACAAGGTAGAATGTAATACCAGTGCCATATGTTTGTGTAACAAACCTTGGACTGACACTTAGTTTAAAATTAAAACAAACGTAAGCAATGTATGACAACACAGCCCAGCTACAGCAATCACCTTGTTTTTAATGGATCCAGTCTGACATTTTGGCTCAGAATTGCTCCCTTTGATTCCCAGACTAATTTCTGACTAAACTTCTTTTTGCCACTGTCTGTACAGTGGCACTGAGCTCTGATGGGTCCTCTGGGCATCCGTGGTAGAGATGCTTTGGCTGCAAGGAGCAGGCCCATGCCAGTGTTTTGGAGGAACAGAGAGTAGCTGTTGGTTTGACTGGTGTTTAAGCTGATGTCTTCACTCACTTTTGGGATTTTGAAATTAATTTTCACACTAAAACTTCATTAACTATCAGTCCATGCCTCATTTAATTTCAGATTTTCTTCTTTAAGTACAGTTTTTGCTTCTCACCCTCACCTACCCATTCCCCTGAGCCTGCCTTTTTCTTGACACAGTAGATAAGGACCTTATTTATTTCTATATTTCCCTTATCTGGGACAGCTGTACTCGCATCAGTGCAGTACTTCCGTCTTCCCTGTGGTTTTCTGTTGGTTGAACGGGATCTTGGTGAGGGTGCTGGGCTTGGCTTTGGTGTCTCCTGGCTGGGAGAGGAGCTCTGGAAGCTTTACAGCAGCTGCCCCACATGAATCACAACCGTGCTGGTGTCAGTGCCAGTGTTCTGTGTGTTAGAAAGTTGCTGCCAGGACAGGATGGGTGATGGCCCAGCGGTGTCTCCCAGCTGGCTGCTGGCATGCCAGTGTGTGGGGACAGCTGGGCCCGAGCTGCTCTCTGCCCAAGTGACACTCTGAGGCCTCTGTGCTGCACCCTGTTCTGTTTGTGTCTCCGAAGTGTGCTGCAGCCTGGCCTGTTGCAGCATTCGTGTTCCGCTGTTCAGAAACCCGGGAGTCCTTGAACTGGGAAGATAAAGTGTCTGTTTCTTGTGCTGCACAATCAAGTGTTAACCTTTAAACTGGTGACTTATGTTGTTGACTTAAGCAAATGTTCTCTTGCTTTCATTTCAAAATTCAGCAAAGCGTGTAAAGCTGGTCAGGCCATTCAGAACTTTCTGATACGTTGTAATAAATCGATAAATACTGTGTAAAAAATAAACTGTTTTTTTTCAAGAGCTTTGTGTTAAGTAGGAACTCTAAGGTTTCTGCTATTGCCCGTCAGAGTTGAGATACATCTCTTAATAGCTGGGGCACTTAAAATGACTTTAAAGATCTGGAGAATGGGATTTTACTAATCATTGGTTAGGACTGAGGCTTGCATGCTTGTTTCAGTTTATGGTCTGAAAGAAATTGTATCAAAGACTCAAACTGGTAGAAATGGATGTAATGGCACAGGTCTCAAAATAGGAATTGATTTAACATGGTTTGGTATGATTATTAGGGGATTTTCAAATGGATCGAATCAATAGTTTTGATTTTTACTCCCTAATCCTCTCAACTTCTTGGGGCCTTTTTATTTGTTTGGCTTTTCTTAGCTTGCCCATGTCAGGTATAGTGGTGTGCTGTGACTCCTGTTCAGTGGAGGGATTGCACACCACCAAACACACTCCCAGCAGAGTGCCACGGAGCAGAGGGATACTGCTCCTCGCCGGGTGCATCCTGGTTGAAGCATGAGCTGATTTCACTGTACGCCCAGGTTTGCCTTCATTTCAGGTGTGGAGCCTGGAGATGCAGCATGGTCTGTGTCACTCGTGGACAAGGGCTGGTGGCCACGGGAGGAGCTGGTAACCGTGGGAGGAGCTGGTGGCCACGGGAGGAGCTGGTGACCATGGGTGGAGCTGGTAGGCTGCTGGCTCCTCTGTGCTGTACTGCTGAATGCAGAACACAGCAAACCAGAGGTTAAATACACAGGTAGGGGGTGAGCCTTTTGCCAGAGCATCATTTCAATGTCCAGTGCAACTCTACATTACTTTGAAAAATAAGTTATTGCCCTCTTTCCATTTACTGCCCCCATGCCATCCCATCATTAGGTGTGCAGCTTTGATTTTTTTCAAAGAAAGGGTGCATTTGACAACCTGATTTTCAAAGAAGGCCTGACATTTTGGTTATGTTTATGACGAAAATGTGCTTTTGATTTTTTCATTTTGCTACTATAGCATTAAAGCTAAGGGACTTCCACTCTGTATTTTTAATTGTGAGGTCTCTCCTTGCTGACCTTGAGTATGAATATTATTTGAAGGAGCTTCAGGCAGTGGTGCTCTGTCATTAATAAGATAGGACATTTCAGGTTTTGCCTGCTGAGCCTACAGACCTTGGCAGCACATTAACTCTGGAAACTGAAATTTAATTTTCTGACACCTCAGCTTAAACTCAGATCCTCAGAGTTTTAAGGTGAAGATACTGGGCTTCTCGCTTTATTCCATCTGAAATACAGTTACCTCTTCCCTTTTGCCGACTGTGCAGCTGGTTGGTACTAGTCCAGAGAGGGGCAGGAATATCTTGAATGACCACAGCCTGGGACCTGTGAGTGCTCATCTGCTGCAGAAGTAAGTGGAGGGTTGGGATGAAAGTTGCTTACTCAAGGTGATGTAGCAGTTTCTCCACTCTGTTCCTCCCCGGCCCTTTCTGAGCCATTCCCTGCCAGCTCAGGTTGCTGGTCTGGGAGAGCATCCTGGCATCCTGCTGGCACCACATGGCCAGAGTGGGTGCTCTGTCCACTGCCACCAAAAGGTCCCCTCACCCCCAGCCAGCTCTAGTGCTTGCCAGATTTGCCTGGGTGTTGATGCATTTTATTAACCAGGCAGAAGAAAAATTGGTGTTTTCTCTTGGAGTAGAGTTAAGTGAAGTCTGATGATTTTCAGAGCTGGTGCAAGGGAGGAGGAGGAGGAGGAAGAGCCCCACATCCTGGAGAGGCAGGGGTGACGGGATGTAGGACAAGGTGTCTCCCCACCAAACGGCTAGGTTGGCTTATCCCTCCTATGTAGGTTTTGTTCTGTTTGAAGAAACATTGTTTCCTCACAGTTCTTTGGGAAATTCTTGGTGTGCCCATGCTGGAACTGCTTTTTTATATTGGTGATTATAAATCACTCACATGAACCTTGAGTATTTCTTGTGCCATTTGAACACCAACATTTAAGGGAAGGCTCATTGCAACAGAGTTTAATTAATGTGACACTATCCCTGAATAGTTTGGTTTACTGGAAATCAAGTAATGGTTGTGTGGCAAAGCACAGCATCATCTGAGAAGTTCTGAATGTTAAAGGAAATGTTTGTTATCAGCTGCCGTAGATTTAGCAGGTTGTGTAAGTTTTGCAGCAGATGTACTAAAGAACATTGGTTTATAGGTCTAATTCCTTTTTAAAAAATTAATTTAATGTTGAAGAGGAGGGTGGAGGAATGAGATTCTCTTAAGGTCTAGAGGACCTTGTCTCTAAAAGAATTTTTTTGTTTCAAAGCTTAATCAAACAGATATGAGTCGTTTCATCTCTCCTTTCAAAGGGCTATAATGGATGTGTTAATGGAGGCATTTTGGGGTGAACCCTGCAAAATTTGCATTCCTGAGGAAAGCAGGGAAGATTACCCTGACAAGTCTCCTCTCTGTTGCTGAAGAGGGATAGATGACATCTGCTGAGTAATTTCTATTCTGTACACCATCTGAGAAGGAAATACAGGGTAATTCAAACCCCCTTTTTTCTACCATGGTTAATAACATAAATGGGGAGCTGGATATGCTGAAATCTAAATACGAGGGTCCTATATCAATGGATTATTACCTTATCTTTTCTGAATGACGTTCACTTGAATACCTGGAATCGTAATAGCTACTCAAGATAAGAAATGGAAGGAAATTCAATAACAGTAAGAGGCCTGGTAACTTATGAGATCTTGATTAGCCTTCAACTGCACATAAATGTTGGGAAAGGAGTCCCTGTACTGTATGCAGAGGGAGCTGAACAGCATAGTGAAAACCATTGCCTCATTGCAGAGGAGCACAAACAACTGGCTTTTGTCATTATTAAGGCTTTCTTGTGTTCCCATATATATGTGAACCTTCTGAGTCTGCTGTGGATGAACATTTTTCACCTTAATTTTTCACTGGTTTAAAATTCTGGCTTTGCTGGTGGGGATGGCATGTGGCTCTCGCCCCTGCAGTGATCCCAGAGCTCTGTGTGGCTGGGGCATACAGGTACAGTTCTGAATCTCCTAAATACCATCAAATCTGAAATTTGGCTTCCTCTTCTTGGTAGAGGCTGTACTCCAGCTGATGCCATAGGGTGGTGGTTTACTCTTCCCATGGCTGAGGAAGTGTGGGGAAGGAAGAAGAGGACTCTTTCCTTCCAGCTGCTTGCCCTGGGAGTGTCTGTGAGCTGGTCTGATGCCTTGCTGCTGCCCAGCAGTGTGGTGGGAAGGGTGGGCATCCACCAAAAGGAATGCCCAGATATCTCCTTCTTGGGCAGCAGAGCCCTGGGTCAGTTTGTGCCTGTCCTGCACCTGCACCTGGATAAGGGCAAATTGTTCCTTGCATTGGATGCTGCTTGGCTCTGTTGCAGAAGTGGAACAGCAGCACGGACAGGGAGGGTTCCAGCCAGAGTGCTGGTGCTGCTGTGTTAAGAGGGCTGAACAGTACAATATAAATCTTAAGAGATTAACTCAGAGTTAACAAATACTTTTTCAAAAGGTCAGATTAGATGAGGAATGCAGTGATTTGCCAATCCAAATGAGCACTAACTCTAAAAAGACAGGAATTTGTTTTCTGCTAGACCTGAGCTCTGATCTGGACTCATCCCATCGCCTTATGGCTGCAGAAAAAAAGCGGGGTCGAGGGCAGGAGTATGTGAGTTACGTGAGGCTCAGAACTCTGCTTTCACCATCAGGGCAACTTTGTATTGACTTGAAATGCCTGTGAAACCACAGCCTAAGTTATGATCTGTGAGGTTTTTTCTTCACGTGCACTTGAAATCCCAGGATCCATCAAATGATATCCACAGCACAGGGGGAGGCAGAGCCTTGTGCAGTGAGCTGTGTTGAGCTTTCTAGAGCTGAACCTCAACATTTTACATCAGTTTTGCTGTTCAGCATTTGGGCATGTGCAGATACGGAGACTGGGAAATTATGTTGAGGAAGGAGAAGCCCAGAAGCCTGGAAAAGCTGTCTCCCTGGGAAGTGGTACACAGCTTTGGTCAATGTGAACACCTAGCCATGACCTCTCCTGTTGACTCGAAACATCTCTTATGGTAACCTGCATCTTAAAATGAAATCCAAGATGGAATTTAGAATTCATAGCAGGAAAGTTTTTAGTAAACTGTTCACTGCAAGAGCATTGCAAAGCAAGTAATTAACATCTCTTTTTAGGGGGTCTATCTCCAGCTGCAAACACAAGGTGAGCCAAAATGGAAGGCTGTCGTTTAGGGGTTGTCTCATTTGCAGTAGATGTTTTATGATGACTGTGAACAAAGCACAGTGAATATTTCCAATTATGCAACTCTTTGACTTTCACAAATGAACAATCATAAAAAGTGGAAGGGACAGTTCACCTGAAATCTCCAGCTCTATAGAAAAAGGTGACAGCAGCTCATTAAAAAGTTTCTCTCTGATTTCCCATCCCATAACAGATATGAACACACGGTCAGGGACAACTGTGGATTGGGTTCTTATGACTGAAACAATTATGTCCCAAAAGTTCAGCACCTGGGGAGTTAGTAGGACTTGGTGGAAGAAATCCTTATTCTTAAAGCAATTACAGAAATGCAGCCTGACTGGTGAGTACAACCTATTGTTGCAAAAAAAATGGTGGGAGATTTGGAAAGGTGAGTACAACCTATTGTTGCAAGAATAATAGTGGGAGATTTGGAAAGGGATTCTTTCAAACCACTGGTAAGTACCAGCTCTCAAAGAGGCAACTGGAATGCCATAGACTGTGGTGTATATAATGAATGTACAGTGGTTATAGGTGTACTAGGAGATACTAAAATTCTGATCTGGGGAGCAGTCGCTTGTAGTTTAATATAGAGTAGATGCTGTTATGTTGGTAGGATCAAATAAAATGTGATAATTAAGAAATGGTTTCACTGTTACTAGCTGTAAAGATGGGCAGTTTAGATGATTTTACAGTTTACAGATTTATTTCTTAAAATTCATGTTACCAAAACCTTTCAGAACACAGAAACATCTCATGGAATTATAGAATCACAGAATAGTTTGGATTGAAAGGGACCTTAAAGATCATCTAGTTCTACCGCCCTGCCATGGGCAGGGACAGCTTCCACTAGATGAGGTTGCTCAGAGCCCCATCCAACCTGGCCTTGAACACTTCCAAAAGCACATTGTAACATGGAATGTTGTCACCTTTCAACTCTGAATGCTCATTGGAAAGAGCAATTCTTAAAGCTGTGTGGAATTCAAGGAGATCAAGCAGATAGTGTTATCCAGATGGAAAAGCAAATGCTAACTGCCTTGGAAAAGTTTTCTTGGAATTACAGGAAATGCACTTTCCGTAATTCCAGGACAAGTTATTGAAAAGGAAAAGGAGGGAGGGTGAAAATCAGCCGGTTAGGATTACAATAATATGTAGGAAAATACGTCATAATTGTGCCAGCATTACGGAAGCAAAGGACAGCATCTTGTGAGTTAGAAACCGCAGCGCATTGCCTTGGCTGCCAGGAGAAAAGTAAAAAGAATTGTAAATAGTGTTGTATGCAACTTCCCCTTCCTCTCATACTGCAGCCAACATAAAAAAAAAAAAAAATTAAGCATTTGATATCCCACAACTTCTTAGTATAGTTAGCTATTACGATGCAAATTGTCCATCATTTTAGGAAATGGACAGTCCCAGGGACTAAGATGTTCCAACAGAACCCAGTCTCATTGAATTAATTTGTTCTCAGTTCTCTTAATGAGCGTGATTAAGTCCAGGTGGAAATACTTATGCTTCCAAGTGACTTGCAGAGACCCAGCTGTCCTGGGGAAGTTTGGGCGAGAGGAAGTTCAGGTTGCTCTGAAACGTGCTCTGTAATTTTGTCTGTGAGTCCTAGAAGCTGTTGTGCCGTGACTCAACAAAATACGTAAGTATGTGATTTCTTAGAAATCCTTTTCTAGAGAATTTGTGAATTTTGGGGAATGGAAGTCTTGATTTTCCAAAGAATTCATTGTACTAATTGGGATGAGTGGGAGAATTTAGGGGAATGCCGGTGCCCTTGTTGATGGAGCTCTCTTATCCCACCAGCAGCGTTTCATAATGTCAGCTGTACATCTGGCTTCTTGAATTTGTATTTGAATTCTGGTGTGGAAGAATTTACAGTGACCAGAGCTATGCTGTAGCGGTGGGTTTGAGTTTACTGTAAAGTTTTCTCCTTCAGCTTGAAGCCCTCTTGTAAAGGGCTCTCTGCATTCACTCAGGATGAGAGGCATGCAGCTGGTATTTGGAGAGGGCCAAGAAAAGTAAGAGAAATCCTAATTTAGTTGGTAAATATCACAATATGTGATAAATATAATTGCTTCAGTGAAATGAGAGGAAACCTGCTTTCAAAGAGTGAGTTCTTTTCAAGGGTGAGCTTGGAGTTGTGTTGAAGCCCCAGGCATACTGCTGGCACTTCCCTGGGAGCACTGACAGGAACTCAGACCCTGCCCTGAGAGAGCCCAAAACCTTTCAAGTTTAGCCTTTGGTGTCTGTGTTGTCTTCACACCACTCCTCCCCCCTCCCCCCCAACTTGTTGACTTTTGAATAAATTTTACTTTCTAGTATGCCATGTATCTGGATGGGAGTGGCCTAAATGTGCTGTCGTGGTTTGGGATCTGGAAGATTCTGGAAATGCTGGATTAATTTGATCCTTGTGAGTTTTTGTTGTGTTGTTTGTTTTGTTGTGGGTTTTTGTTTTGTTTTTTAGCCAAATTGAAACAAATAGGAAAAGCTGAGTAAAGCGTAAACTTCTAAGGCAAAGCTCCTGGATGACTCAGCTCTCCTTGCCTGTGGCTGCAGCCTGTGCTGTCCATCCTGGTTCATGATGTGTGCACATACTTTCTGTATGGAGCGGGTCACACTAGATCCTGCTCTGCTGGTAGAGCTTCCTACTTCTCCTACTTTGTTG
Source organism: Gymnorhina tibicen (assembly GCA_013399875.1). Taxonomy (NCBI): domain Eukaryota; kingdom Metazoa; phylum Chordata; class Aves; order Passeriformes; family Artamidae; genus Gymnorhina; species Gymnorhina tibicen. The sequence continues at coordinate 3,169,191 of VXAZ01001524.1, forward strand.
GAGTTCCTGTTTCTCTCTGGTGTCACTGGGCTATTTGGAGAATCTCCCTTTCTGAACAAGAGGTGGAGGGGAAGGGTAATGCCTAATTAAAAGTAATAAATTCTCCTGAGTGGGCAAACTCTTTGGCTGAATTCATCTTCCTCGGCCACCCCAGTTTTTAGTAGCATTCCAGTGACACTACCTGTGTTTAGAGATTGCCAGTTGTGGGAAAACACCAGCCCTACTAGCTGTTGTCCCATTTCTGGCTGTGCCGATGGTCACTCGGGAAGCTGTGACTCCTTCTCGTGGGCCTGGGAAGAAATACCCCATTCTGCAGGGCTGGTGGCAAGCTGGTGGCACCAAAGCAATATGGAGAGATGTGCATCACCCCCTCCCTCACCTGCAGTATGTCCTGCAGTAGGTAGTACAGGCTCTGGCTGCTGCTTCTTGTGGCTTGCTGCCAGTCCAGCATGATTTTCCTTCAACCAGAGGCACAGCCTGCCAGTCCAACACCCTAAAGTTGTCCTGTGCTGGTTTCCTTCATTCCCATGTGCCCGTTTGCTCTGTTCATTTCTATTTTTGTTGTCTTGCAAACCTGATTTGGGCAAAGTTATGGGAATAGTTCAATTGTATCTTCAACTGGATGTTCAGCAACTTCACTGGTCACTTCCAATCTGTCATTGGAACACACCAAACTGTGACCTTCATATTTCCAAAAAAGTGGTCTCCATAGAGCCTTGTAAATCCCTCTGCCTTCCAGCAAAATTGCTTTAACAATTTTTAGCTGGCTCATGGCTATAGTATAGCCACAGGGTTGGATGCCTTGTATCTCTGTTGTGTATGTTCTGCCTCAGTTAAAAATTAACTTCTGATGTCTGAAGGACCAAGGCAGGAACATTTTTTTTTTCCACTTTATTTGACCAAAGATATGCATAAGTGCAGTGACACTTATTTGCTGTCTGTCTTTGCATGCACTGACTGAACTTTCCCAGGCCAGTCTTAGATCTGGTTGCTAAAAAACAGAGTGCAGTTGCTACAGTTCCTGGGGTTATTGGTCTGGCCTCCCATTTAAAATTTATCAGCTTTCTCAGCATGTTATTCTTAGCATTAACCTTACTTTTTGTCTTTTTACACGTTCCCTTGTGGAAAGCGTGCAGCCTGGCGTTAGGTGCAAGAACAGCAGATTTTGGTAGTGGATGAGCTACACCCTGTACCAGGCTGTGCAAAGCTGTTTATTGATCTTGTGATTGTAGAAATGAAAGGGTTGCTTGTGTGTTAGCTGGGCTGGTGTGTGGTATGTGTGGCTGTATAGATGTATATGTGGATATGTCTTATTTATTTATAGTTTCCATATTTAAATATAGGTGCAGAGTTATTTAGTGTATATTAATAATATATATGGTTTTAATAATATCAGCATGTGAATCCTGCTATCCTCTTGGCTTCAGTATGGGCAAACACCTTGGTTGGTTGTGATGTGCAAGATACTCACAGAGGTAAAATTTCTTGTGTGAGGATAGATTGCCTGGCTGCTCATGGTGCTGTTTGACAGTACTCACACGAGTCAGTTAATTGTGGCTGTTTTGTGACCTGGCACCTCAGCTCTGCTTCCTGAAAAGTTTGGTGTAAAGTCATTGGGGTTTTTTTGTTTTTCTAACGGAGCATTTTACTTTTGCTGCCTGATGAACTTTCATCACCCCCTGTGCGTGGCTGATGAGTCATGTGCACGGTGTATGATGGGTTTATGAATGTGACAGTTGTGACTGTGCCCTCCTTGGAGTCATCATCGAGATAAAAACAAGTGCTGGACACCTCTCACTATTCTGCTGGCAGATGCTGGGGTACTGCTGAAGGTGAACTTGTATCATTTGTGAAGAAGTAGGAAAGAGGTTTTGCAGTTCCAAAACAAACTTTCCATGACGGAAAAAAGTGTACTTGCCTTGTATATCCTGTGTTTTCATACAGCAGGAAGGTATATTAATCATTTGGGAATCACCAGGCATCTGTCTCTGCTCTGTAGCATTATATCCATTTATCCAAATGTTGTTTAGAGTGGCAGCTTTGCCATTCTTGAGGTAATTTATTTCTAGTCTAGTTCGATTTATGTATGCTGTGCCCCAAAATGATTAATTTCCTGATCTACTAATTACTTAACCTGGGGTGCTGGGTGTTGCATTGTGCAGCCCTCAAGGAATCAATTTTCTCTTTTGCTGTTCTGACTCAGGCTGGCAAAGTCTGAATGGTACAGTCCTGACTTTTTCTTTCTTCCATCAGTGCAGGAAGCTGAAATCTACTCTGTACTTGTGAGGCCTTTTTGAGAAGAAGGCTGCTTCACGTATCTCTTTATATTGGGACAGAGTTCTAACAGCAGGGTTTGTGGTTTTCTGTTTTGTTTGTTTTCCTGTTAGATACCAGCTAGACTATATCCCTGTTTTTTCACTGACCTCTATTGGAAGAAATTGAGTGACTGTCTGTAGGCTTAGATTTAGGTGTGTTTGTGTTTGGAGAAGCTGTGGTGGCTGACATGGTTAATATTCAATCACTGCTTTGTCATTATCGAGATGAGGTGACATTGCAGTGCCCCTTATGTGGCAGTTTCTAGATGGATGCAATGTTAAAATATTCACCTATCGGTCTGAAGTGCTCTACTGAAAACAAGGTTAATTCAAGAAGATATTACACTGTTTCCCCTCTTTCCCTCCCCTTCCATCCACCCAAATTGACTCATCCCTGGCTCCTGAGGATGGTTAATGTCTCTTGTATACACAACACTTGGTGGTTGTAATTGCTGAGTGGTTTGTCAATGATTATTTACTTAGTTATGGAGGGACTTAGAGATGTTATTATTGATGCCAGTTCTAATAGGGGGTTATTCGGCTGGCATATGTTTTGCGAAAAGGAGTCATTAATTAAGATATTCAGATGTCAGAGACTAACTGGAGACCATCATGCCTGCCTCTTCCTCGCAGCTCTTGGGAACTTGCTGTGAGAGGGAGCCTAATTTTCTGACTCAATCACATCTGCAGCCTCTGTGCCAGTTTATTTGTTTTCATTGCTAAAATTTTTATTTTGCTGGAAGCTGATGACTGGAGTCTCCTTGCCTGGAGATACTGAAAAGCTGTCTGGACGCATCGTCAGTAATGTCCTCTGGGGACCTGCTTGGGGAGGGACTTGAGGACCTCCAGTGCTGCCTTCCAACCTTACCTGTTCTGTGAAACTCTTACTGCTTCCAGGGACAGTTGGTGTATTTGGGGGACTTTGGGCTCTGGTAGATTGGGCCTTGGCATGCACAGGTGCATCTCTCAGGAGAATTGCCCCAGGAGCTGCCTTTGGTCAGTAGCCGTGAAGGACATTGCCCGAGCTGCTGATGCTGGTTCTGTTGGAAGTGGGCATTGTTTTAAAAAGCAGTGGATGTGGTTTGATGTGGGAGTGGGTAAACAATAGCTCAAGTTTTCACTTACTGCCTCAATATTTCTAATGCCAGTTCTGGTCAGAATCTGCACTTTCTTAGAATTTAAACTCTGTGTCTACTGAAGAGCACTGTGGCATTTTTACCACTTGTACAGCCCTTAAGCGTGTGCACCTCCAGCAGCAGCATCTTGCTTACGTGAACATTGTGAGCTGCATTTCCAGGTCAGAGCAGCCACTGCGGCTGCTGGGGACTGTGCCACAGCTCTGATGAGCGACAGGAAAAGGTGTGTAGGGTAGTTTTTGGAGAAAAAGCCTTTTCTAGGGTTGCCATGACTGTGCTCCAATGACAAGGATGTAGAAAAAATCCCTCTAGGCAGATTTTTTAGTTTGGATGTTTTTTACTTGACATTATGAACTTGGTCTACATATGCACTCACTAATGCAGAAAGAAAGCTCTACAAAGCCTTGGCAAGAGTCTTTAAAACTTCTGGGGTCTCTAGGGCAGGGATCAAGCTGTTTTGCACATTTGGGATGCAAAACCATTTTGTTTGTGTCTGAAATCAAAGTGAGTTGTTGCGTTCTCTGCTTTTGTTACCACTGTGTTCAGTGACTGTAGATCTCGGCTTCCCAATGACCTTGTGTCCCAGAGACTAAGCCTTTGTAATGTTGGTGATCTATTAATCTTAATATTTATCCTCAAAATACATAAAAAGGAATTATGACCTTGGCATAAGAAATGAAAATAAATAGGTAAGGGAAGCTATTATTTATTTTTTCAACATTTGCATTCTGTGTATGACTTCACAAAGTGTTTTTCTAACATGAATTCATCTTTTCTACACTCTGGTACCCCACTGGTTTGTTCTTAAAATACTCCTTTCTGCACAGCCAGCTCAGTGCTTTGAAGACCACCCAGAACAACTGTATTCAAACTGCGAGCTGCATTCAGTGATTGGGCCTTTTTAAACTTGCAAATAATATTTTGTCTTCCTTGACTTTTTGTTAATTGGAGCTTGTATTTTATATATGGGATTTTGGTGGATTAAGAAAGGGAGTGGCTGTTCTCCTCCTATTTACTAAACCCAAAGGGGCTGTTTAGCCTAATCTCATTTCAGCTCGGTGTTTGTCTGGCAGAGCTTACTTAGAGGGTCAAAGGGGTATAGATTGCACCTACACAAATAATAGAAGTATTTGCTCATGCTAAGAGATTGATCAGCACCTATCCATCAGTGGCTGGCTGTCCACGTTCTCTGTCTTGCTGGGCAGTTTCCATCTGTGGGTGGTTTCTGCAGCAAAACTGTTTGAGTTTTCCGAGCCTCTCCAGCTGTGGTTTCAAAGGAGTGTAAATTCAGTTTTAAATACTGGAGTAGGTTGCTGTGCCTGCATCTCTTGGAAGCAGAGCCGCTGTGCAGTAGGCAGGGAAATAGCAGCTGGACCAAGCCAAGCCTGGAGTGGGAACTCACGATGCTGGAGACCCTCCATGTGCTTAGCAGTCTCATGTCCCTGGCCAGAGATGCAGGAGCTCCTGGGACAGCTGGGGAAGATCCGCTAGGACAAATATCACACCTTCCATATAATTTTGGCGACAGCTACCCAATGCAGTGGTACCCAATTCATGTTCACCATCACATGGAAAAGAAGAAAGAAGCAAGCTAAAGAACCGGATCAGCCCTCAGGATGTTAGGTGGTGCAGAGCCCTGTGCCCAAGTGGACACAGCAGAGAGTGTGCGGGAGGAGGCTGCTTAAACTGAAAAAAATGTGTCAAACTACTTGCAGCTCCTCAATTTTTTTGTATTTTGGTTTGAGTCATGTAATTACTAAATTCCTAATTAGTCACTAGAGAGAAATTTCCAGATTAGGAGAAGTATCTGTTTAGGAAATGTGGAAATATGAAGGGCCTACATTGTTGGGGATATTTTGCTGTGAGTACACCTATGTAGGTATATTTTTTTTTTAATTTTACTGTCAGTGGAGAGTTCTTCTGGCCTTTTGGAGCTGTATTCTGTATAATACTTCAGGATGGATAGAATGTTAAAGCCTGCTTCATGTTTTCTGCCATCTTTTGCTCTCTTGACAATTCTTTAGTTATTTACTAAACTTGGAAGAGAAGTCGTAATTCTTGCCTCCCATTAAGTTGATCTACAGCCAGTGCTGCTCTTCAGTCAACAATAGGAACAACAAAAATGTTTTCAAAGGAGTAAATTGCACTGACAAAGCATCCTCAATTTACTTGGGGCTCAAAGCCTGGGAAGTGTTTGCTGCAGCAACCCGTTTGTTGTAAAGACAATTGCTAAAAGCAGCTTCATGTGTTATTGTGGAAATTAATATTCTGTAGGATTTGTTAAGGTGTTTATGCCAAATATATGGCACACCAGTGAGGAGCTGCTGACAGTGGACATGGGAAAATCACCTTTAGCAGTTGCCTATTGAGCTGTCTTGGATCTCCTCAGAGCAAGTTTGGAGATTCAAGCAGATGATGATGCTGAACCTATTTTCAGTGAAGGAGATTTGGAGGTGTTGAGTGAGAGATAGGGACCAAGTTGGAAGCAGATTTGGGTTGCAAAGAGGGAAGGAAAAATCCCATTCTTGGTTGCTAGATAAAAGACCCTCAAGCACTGAACAGGGGAAGGTGCTGGGCTTGGTTTCCACTGTATCTTAGTGGATGCATTGTTGATGAGTGCACAGGTAACTAAAAATGAGATTGTTGGCGAGCGTGTTGGGTGGCTTGAGGTTGGTGCACATTGGCAGTGCTGGAGCTCGAGTTGTCTTCCTGTCCCCCTGTGTCCTTGGGAGCCTTTAGCTGCAAAACGTTTAAGTCAAAGGCATCCCTGAGTCGGCGGAGATGAGTCAAGGTGTTGGCTTCAGTGCCGTGTGGCACAGCATGGAGCACAGCACTCTCCACAGGCCACTTCGGTGGCCCTCTGAGCTCCCCACTGCCTTTCCATCTTCCTTCCTGTCTTCCGTGCTGCAGGTCACAAGCTGCCATAGACCTGGCTCAAATACTGGGCCCCCCACTCGGGCCCAGCGCTGCTGGGAGCTGAGATGTGCCACGGATGTTTCCGCTGTCAGTGCCCTGTGCAGTGTGGCTGCTGTGCAGCTTCCTGAGCTTGATTCCTGGAGTGGCAACAAGACTCCAAAACGAGTCGATGAAGAAACTTTCCCAGCAGAGCTCAGATGTCAGAAAAGCAGATTTCAGCTTGGTTGCTGTGTGCACTGAAAGTCTCTCACTGTGGGGAAAATGAGAAGAAACTATTATTTTGAAATCTCTCGTTGGGTGATGATTGATAAGAACTGTTCATCACAGGGAGACTTATTCAGGAGTCAACAGGTGCCTCTTCTGCATTCTGTAGCCAGTCATGGAAAAAAATTAGCAAGAGCACAACAGGTTATTCCAATTTGACATGCAGTGCCTGGGAACAACAACTGACAAGTCCCAATTTGTGTCCAGCTGCTTAAAAACTACCACCCAGCTTGGTATTATCCCTCTGCCCTCGGGAGGCTTGTCTTGTGAAAAGAGTTATTGATGGCTGATTTCAGCATTCCTCAGGGCTGTGCTCATGCTGAAGTATCTGCCCCAAGTCCTGATTTCAAAGTAAATGAACTCTGGGTTATAAATAAGAAATATAATTCTTTAATATATTCCCTTTGTCTATATTTTCAATGCTTATATATATCTGTATCTATATCTCACTCCTTTTGAAGCTTTCTGCTTGGAAAGACCGGGAATTTGAGTAGGGATGGTGCTACAGTGTTTTCAATCCAGATACATAAAGGAGTGTAATACATGTTTCTGTGCCCTGAATAGTTACCCATTTAAATCTGATTAATAATATCTGTTTTGTACAGCTTTCTTTGCACCCCAAGAGCACTGAGGAAGGATTTCCTCTCATTCTGAGAGTCCTTTTTGTGCATTTTAAATGAAGTAAAGGCATTTGAGTTGTTGCAGGGCTAACAGTGGAGGTTGTGGCGTGGACTGTGTGGCCCATGTGCAGGGTCCAGGCTGGCAGAAGTGTTGCCCTAAAATGTGCTGCCTGCTCCATACAGGCCCCTGTCCTTGGGACCCTACAGCGTGGGCAGGACCAAGGCTGGATGGACCATCCTGGCAGGTGGCTTTTTATTTTCTGTGAGCTCACTGCCTGAGACCTTGGCACGTGCTGCACAGCCAGACCCCAGATACTCTGTGGGGATGCGACGCAGCTTCCTAAGTGCAGATATTTGATGTCACTTATATGTTGTGGGGTAAGGACAGTCAAACCTAGAAGAGCTGGTTTACAGCTGCTGCCCCAGAAAGGCTGGGTCTTCTGCAGCTCTCAGGGCTTATCTATCAACCCTGTGCAAATGTCCCCAAACACAGCAGGGAGGTTCAAATGACACTAAATGCATACATTTTGGTGTTTTGTGTAGGTAATCTGTGATAAGTGTAACAGCCTGGTAAAAGACAGGAGCTGAAAGCCCTGATGATGACAATATAAGTATGTGTTATAAAAAATGGGGTATCAGCAGTCTTCTATGTTTCTTTGCTAATTTGCACTTATTAACTCTGTATTAGCTTCCCTTCTGCTCTTCCTGTCTCTCCTTTTCTAATATCCCTTGTGAATAAGTCTAGAACCGAGGACTGGTATGCACTTTCTTCTCCTGGAAAGAGACTTCCTCTGAGCCATTTCTTTATTTTCTCTTCTGTCAGGTTGTGAGCCCTCCCAGTGCTCCAGGAGCAGCTCTAGCATTTCCCTTCCCTCTCTGTGCAGGTTGTTTACATAAGTATCAGTGGATCATGACTCGAGGTGCTAATCTCTGTAACCCAGAAAAGAAAACACGGTATTGCCAGAGACATGCCTGGAGTCGCATCGTTATTAATCACCTGTAGCTGTTGCTGTCTGAAAAGCAATTCTTGTGTAGTTATTAATGGCTGCTTTGTGTTGGACAGGGTATAAACACAAATGAGAGATAATCCTGTTTTGATGAGTTGCAATCTAAATAAACAGGGTACGCAAAGCAAGGAAGAAAGCAAAACTGTGAAATGCCTTCGTGTATAAAAACCCTTGATCTCTCTGTTTTTCAGCCCCACTTCTGTAAAATGGAGTAATGGTGTTATCATCTAACTTAATTTAGATTGCAGCCCCTCCAGAACCGCTAGGGATTAGCTTCTAATTGTTTTTTGTTCTTTTGGGCTTCTACTGTGCTGAGCCTGAGAGGCCCTGATTCTGGTTAGGAGCTGGGGGTACTGCTTCACAAAAAGTGTGTGTTGAGGGCAGTGGATATTTTCATCTCAAGGAAAATTATGAGATAATCAGACTGGCTTAGGATCCATGTGATGCTAAATGCTACCTCTCATTACTTCATTCACTCTACATATGCAAATGGGTCCTGCTGCCTTGAACTGTCCTTATGCAAAAAGAAGTGAGAGGGAAGTTACAACTACCATTTGTACAATAATAAAATTCAAGGCTTTTGTAGTGAAATACAAATTCCTGAGCTTGATTCTAAAGCTCTAGGAGATCTTAAAAAAAACCTCAAACAACAGCCTTTAGAGTTATTTATTCTTTGGTTGTTTTGGGTTGTCCTTGTTTGGGTTTTTAAAAGTGTATTAAAATCATTGATTTGTAAAACTGACACTTTTTTCTGGTACATTCTGAAGGCCTTTTTATAGAAACAAGTGATCTTACTTTATTTTGGCAAAGACCAAAAACATCTATTTGCGTGAATCCATTGGAATGCTTTCACAAAATAAAACTAATCCTGTTCCTTTCCCCACCACAGATGACTCAGAATTGAGATGTATATAGTGTACTTTTAAATATTCTGCAGACTTGTGGGCCCAAGTGGAATCTGTATAAAAAAAATCTCTGGTAAGCTTCTTTTACCAGTGTTTAAAAACTAAGAAACTCATAAATAACAAAATCATGTGGTAGCCTTGGCAGGATGGTGTTCAAACAACCCATACGCTTTTGCTAAGTGTGAATTCAATGTGTTGTCAGTCACCAGGGAAAAAAATGCCCTGATCCTGGATGGGTGAGTGCTTGCAGGAAGGGAGGCTGGACTGCAGATGCAAAGGACAAGATGTGGAAGCAGCTCTAGCCCTAGAGCACCCCCTGCTCCCTGAAGCGTTTTGGAGGGGATCTCTGTCTGCAGGATGGGGTTACTGGGGGCAAGGAGGAGGCTGTCCCCTTCCTTCCCTTAATCCCAGCAGTCACTCCTTTGCTTTGGGCCTTGTTTGGTGCCTCATCCCCTTGCTCTGTCTCCTCAGCATGCAGGATCTAGCGGAGGGGGATGAGTAGCTGAACAATGCAATATTCCCTCATGCAAGTCTCGCTGGACTCGATGGGAATTTTGCTAGTGCCAGACTGGATCCCACTAATGGAAAAGACTGACTTGGGGGAAGGACTAGATCAATGCGCTATTGTTCCTTATGCTATATTTAAAAGCATGCATTTCATGGAAATTTAAAAATTAAACTTCTGCACCACATGTATCCGTAGCTCCTGTGAATAATCGGAGCTATTCATCTCCTGCGCTGGCGTAAAGCAGCCGTTGTTCCAACGGGGCCGTGGCTTTCCTATCTCATCTTCAGCAAGGGTGATGAGAGAGTAATTGTGGTGGCAGCAGACAAAGGTACTTATTTTTGCAGAGATGACTGGCCAGGCTGGGAGTAAACTGAGCTTTGCTTATTCCTTCCCCACCTGGGTTCCTGGTCTGGTTTGAGTTTTAATTTGTTTTGTTGGTTTAAATTTGTAATAAAGATGTGGATTAATTTCACGTGCCTAGTGATCATTAAAGGACAGCTGCTCTTTGCCACTTCCCTTTAGCAGATAAATGTGTCTTTGTTATATTTGTATTTGTTTTTCCCCATTGGTTTTGTATTTATCAGTTTTTCTAATTAAAAAAACAACAACAGATGAATGGATGCTATTTCTGAAAAGAAAAAGCCCACTGCCCCCAGTACAGACAGTCAGTGTCATTTTGCTGACGGGATGCTTTGCTTTTAAGAAAATCTGGCATTTGAGTTTTCCTTGGCTTTTGAGAGGAGCCAAATGCATAATTCACTTGGCCTCTGTGCACTACTTTTGAATTCTGCTGTGGCTCCATTTGCAAGAGAATAGCAGGAAGGATGTACAGTGCCTACTTCTTTCTTGTGCCTGTGACACAGAGAGAAGGGTGCTAGTTTGATTAACTATAGGCCACTGAAGAGACAGATGAAAAGTGGAAAAATGTAAATCAACTTTGTCCCAGCTACCTTCATTGTTTGCCGTTGCTTGTGTATGCTTGCCCATGACACTGAAAGCACAGTCTCTTGAAAACTGGTGTTGTGTGAGCTTCCCTCGGTGGACTCTGAGGGCATGCCTAGGATTTTGGGGATATATCTTGAGAAATCCCCCACAGGCTTGAGCACAGGATGAATGTGGTGGTTGTTTTTGAGGTGATACCAGTGGCACCACTCTAAGTGTTAAATGCTGGGACGCCTGCAGTGAGTGCCTGTGCACACAGTTTTGCTGGAGCAGGTTTTGAAACCTGAGCTGTTGAATGTGATCTTACTGTGTCTTAGTGTTAAAAGCCTTGTTTTTCTTGCCTGAGACTCATTCCCTTGCAGCTCTAGAGCTCTAGCTAGTATAAACAGCTATCCCTGAATGCTATCTGTTGTATAACTTAAGGCTTGAGGGCTTTTTCCCCCCATTCCCAGGCTTACAAAGGACTGTCAAGGTGTATGGCAGAACCACCAGGATGAGGCAAACCCCATCCCTCTGTGCTCAGGCATGTTAGTGGGTTGAGGCTGTTGGAGGGAGCATCACCATGATCCAAACTCTTGGGAAGGTGCTTGTGAAGAGGGAGAAATGGGTGAGATACTCACAGACTGAAGGGCCTCAGTTTGCCACGAGAGAAGGCAGAAAAATAGTTTCCTTCGTGTCCTGCCAAGGGTGCCAGGAGTGAAGTGGCTCGGAGATCACTGACTAGGGAGCTGCATGAAGTGTGCTAAAAAAAGATGGGGCAGGTGAGAAATGTGTAGAGTATCTGCTCTACCTCTGGATCTCTTGACCTACTTTGCAGTACAAATGAAAAAATAAAACCAAACAAAAAGCACTCCCAAAAACCTGTGCAGGTCTTGTTTGTTTGTTTTCCCCTACCTGTACTCACCCTGTAACATTACCAGGCTTGGTGTACTTCTGTTTTTCTCTTCTATATGTTTTCCAAGTTCTTTACAAGTATTACATCTTATGAGTTGCCTATTGGGCCAACAGCAAAGAAAATCAACTTCATTTCTCTCGGCATAGATCTGACTGTAAATACTTCCTTGCAGTATAGTGATGACAAGCAGTGCAGTATCATGGTGATCAAATCACCTTAGGTAGCCCTACAGGTAACTGCCTTTGGGAAATGTAGAACAGTGCAGAATTCATGAGTGGCAAGGATATATTGGCGGAGATATCAAAGTCCCCAAACCTCACTGATACATGCTGAGGCAGTGTCCTTAGCAAGGTCTGTATTTCTGAAAGCAGCCTTTAACTAGAAAGGTAAAAAGAAATGCATGTATTTTAAACACCTGAAATGGGTAGAGGGCCAGCTTCTGCCCAGATGTCTTGGTGGTCTCTTCTGTGTGCAGGGGCTGTGTGAGAGATGAGTAGTGCAAAACATTGCCTTGGCACAAAGGTAAATTTGGCCTCAGCTGATTCACAGCCTACCTGATTCGCCTGGTCTGCTCACACTGACACCATTTGCAGTGTGAGGACTATTTGGTCTGAGTGTGCCTAAGCACAGACGCCAGACAAGTGGAGAACTCGGGATTTGTGCTGGTGCAAGCACACAGCCATCAGCTGCTGAGGGTGCAGCTGGTGTGACTTGAGTTCTGGCACTGCCTTCCTGTTGGACTGAGACTCGAGTGGGGGCACAGCACAATTCAAAGCTCACAGCAAGTGCTGGTGGGGAGGTGCTGGCAGGGCCAGGGTCCCCGGCACCTCTGCAAACCCGCAGGGCTCAATGTACCCCTCGCCACCTCGGGCGGATCTGTTCTGTGCCTGCGGCGGCACCGGAGATGCAGCCCCCGCCCCAAACACATCCCCAGTGCACAGACACACCTGGCACAGACCTACCTGGAAGGCAGCTTGGGAAACGGATCCAAATTAAACCAGCTTAGTAAATATAGCCCAAACGCTTTGCTTTTGCTGAGATTAGCTTCCCAATTCTGGTCTGCTGTGTGGCCTCCTGGCTGTTTGTGCTGGTCTCAATGTGGGGTGAGCAGCTGGACAGGGTCAGACTGTGCATTCAGGATCAGTATGGCCTTATACTGCCCTCAAGATACTCCTGAAACGAGACTTTAGATTTGCTAAAATGTGGTTTCCTGTTTTTTAGTGAAGTGCTCGCTTTTTCGGTATTCAGGGAAGAGCACTAGTGGCCCTAGGCTAGCCAGCCGTGTTCATCACAGCATTAAGCCTACAGATTAATTAAACACCAACAGAGGGTAACATTGCCCAGAATCAATTAAAAAGTTACAAGCTAAACCACGTGGAATTACATTAAAGAGATTGTTTGTTTTTTTTTTTTTTTTTTTTAATATTTTTTTAATAATGTGGATCATTTATTTTTGGTGGGCACTGTGGCAAGGGCACTGTGGTGTGGAGCACTGCCTCTGAGAGACAGCCATCCCGCTGTCTAGAGGACTTTGAAAAACGTATATATTTTTATATATGCATCTATTTACAAAGCCCTGGTATACTAACGGTGGATTGCTTCCAGTTATCACCCAGCACTTGCCCCCTTCTTTCACACTTTCTTTTTTGGCAGGAGGAAGCCGAACCCAAAAGACAGCAACAACAACAAAAAACCTGGGCAGTGAACCTAGAATGTGTTAGATCAATGCAGACACCATGAAAAATAACCAGGACATGCCTTTGTGGCTTTTGATGTAGCTATGGCTGTGGCTGAAACTAACAGATGCAAAAGCTAACTGCCAGATATCCAGTGTGTGTGCCAATGCTGACAAACCTGCCAGATGCCTGGCAGCTGGTCTTGCCCCAACTCCAGTGGCTCTCTTGTATATAGATTGCCTTTTGAACAACAACAAAATGTTTATCTGAGGTGTCTCATGAAAGCATCTTCCCATAAATACGGTAATAATTTTTTTTTTTTTAGTCAGTGGTCTAGTGAGTTCATGTTAGAAGGAGGAAGGATGCTGAAGCCTTGATAATCTTTACCCAGTATATGTCAAGCATTTTGGGGTGTAATTCAGTTACAGGAATTGGATGGTCTGCAATTCAGACTGTAAATGGTCATTCTGTCCCCTGCAGCACGAGTTATGTGTAAGCCAACTGGGCAGGTTGGAGAGAAAAAGCTATTTGGGCTTTTATAAACAAAGCTTTTGCTGTTCCAGGCTATGATGCTGAAAGGAAATCAATGTTTTTCCACTAAATGTGGTTTTATCTGGCCAGAATAAACAGTTGTGACAGGATATTGGTGCTAAATTTATTAATAGTCTTCTCTAGCTTGGACATTCTGGGAAAAATTACCCGAGATAATTTGAAGTTAGCCAGAAAAAGTTAATTTTTTTTCCCTTTACTTCCTGTTTAGGCTTTACTTAGATATATGGCAGTTCAAACAGCTGACCTGTAATATAACTTTAAATAATAAGAATTTTTTTTTAAAAGTGTAAATACTGTTGAAGCTAGGATAAAAATATTCTGTAAAGAGGAGCATATAACATGATCTTCCAGTGAACAGAATCTCCAGACCATCCATTCACTTGGTGCTGATACTTTTATAAACTTCATGCTGCAGCTTGTGCTTATACTTTTCAGGAATTACTATTTCTTTCTGGCCAGATTGCAGGGCAGGCCACTTGACATGCAGCTCTTATTGTGTGAGCTTCACTTATAGGTTCTTTAAATTCAGGTTTTGTTTTGAACCACAGTTGAATCAGTGAGGTTCTGATCTTCAAATGATGCTCCAAGATGGAGCATGAAGGATGGAATCGCCACAGTTCCCATCTGCAAGTGTTTTATTGGGTGTTTGGCTCCTGGGGGGTTGAGTGGTTTTTGCTGTGTGTTAAGCCCCAAACCCTCCAGAACCTGGCAGCTCCTTCTGTGGATTTATCACCAGCACACTCACAACATGAGATCAGGCAGCTTTATTTGCAACCTGAAGTCTTTTATTACCTTACATGTTCCTTATAATTTTTATCCAAGTACAGACACCAATGCTACGACTGAGTTCTCCCAGCCAAGCGTCCAAGAGTAGCCTGATTTATCTCTAAGTGTACAGGGGGAATCATTATAAAGGTCATAAATCTACAAACCTGGGTAGTTTTGGTGCAGCTCATGAGTAGGCACATCAGTTTTTTCCCAGCAGCAATGACATATGGTAACTTACAGAGAGAAATCAACAAATAAATAAACCTTTCCACTTGCAGCTTTGTGTGAATTCTGTTCTGCCTAATCTGCTGCAAACCTCCTCCTTTTTTCTGCACTTGTTTTCAATCTTGCACTTGGCCCAACTAAATGATACCACTGCTCCTAGTGTTTTTGTAGCACCTCTGCTTACTTTAGGAGGATATGGTGAGGAATGCCCTCAAAAATCTGTTATTATTTATTATTATATGAGTATCTTTTAGGTAAAGGTGACTGTAGCACTCTAGTTGCTCTGTGTTTGACATATTCTATCAAACCCACCATTTGCTCTTTAACCCAAGTTACCAAACATGCTGAAAATGAAAGGACTCATTCAGGGCTGGGGTGCTGCCAAGCTGTGGCCGTGTGTGTTTCCCAGGACTCTGTTTACAAATGAGTTCCACCTTCCCAGACTTGTTAGAGTTTCAAGAAGATGAAGTTTTCAGAAAGGATAAAAAGAATCATTTATTT
Source organism: Gymnorhina tibicen (assembly GCA_013399875.1). Taxonomy (NCBI): domain Eukaryota; kingdom Metazoa; phylum Chordata; class Aves; order Passeriformes; family Artamidae; genus Gymnorhina; species Gymnorhina tibicen. The sequence continues at coordinate 3,184,421 of VXAZ01001524.1, forward strand.
TCTTGCCCTATAAAGAGCTGTTTAGCAAAATCTCTGTGAGGTGTTTTACATGTTGAATGACAACTGGAAAGGAGCTTATTTACCCCTAAAGTGCAGTATGTTGCAAAACTGGAAAATACTTAACTCTGCTGCCCTGGAGTCAAAGGCCTTTGCAAATCTGCTGACTTACTTGAGAAAAGGTACAAGGCAGGGTTTGGTCTTGAGTAGTCTAGTTCCTCATGCCTACCCTGATTTATACAGTAATTATGTTAGCATAAAAGACTTCTGAAAACTTTATCTTTTGAACGACTAATCCTGTTCCTTTTTTGAATGCCTCTAAGTGAAGCACGGGGAAAGGAGTTGAATAAGACTGAAGCTGGTATTTAAGTGATATGAAATCATCTGTTATTTGTTCTCCTGTGCATAAGGGTGTACAGAGGTAATGAGCCTGTACCTTGATATGTGGTTTACTGGTAGATGATGAGGCAAGGCTGAGAAGATTACTAGGCCAATTACTGCTGGCGTATGGCACTAATGGATGGACTCTGGATTTCCTCTCATCTGATATTTCCAGTCTTGGATTTGCTTAGCTTTATAGCTGTTTTAACATGCTCCTTCCTTTTGCAAAAGTCCAGGAAGGAGTCTGGAGGTAGGAGTTACCCCTAAATGGTGAGATGAAACCTCTCCAGGTGTCCCTACAGTGCCCTGTCTCTCCTCCTGCCTTCTCTCTTTTGCCATCCTGCTGTCAGGTCAGGTAGAGCAGTGGGCACTGATCCTGCTGTGTCTTCCAGCAGGAACAGAAGTCATCTAGGAATCACCTGTGGAAACTTTTGTCCTGCCTCCGTGCTGATGCAGCATGGGGAATGGCAATCGAGGTTCTCAGCATCAATCCACCTCCTGGTACTAGCAATGGCCTTTGGAATTGCTTTCTCACAAAGGCAGTGAGTGCTGGACATCTCTTCAGGCAATTGTGGAAGAAGGACAGTGAAAGGCAAAAGGCACTTAGCAGCATGAGCTGCCTCTGTCCTTGGGGCAGATAAAGGACTGGTTTTGCTGCCTGACTTCACAAGACAGTTCTTCTGAATTCTGGAGAATAAGTGACAAATTGGATGTTCTAGTCTGCAGATTGAAACCAGGGGTGAGGTTGCGAAGGTTTAGGCAAGCAGCCAGGATGTGAGAACTGAGACATTCTCCCAAGCAAAGGAAGAGCAGGGACAAGAGTGGGGAGTGGTAGTACTCACCTAGACATGCCATGCCAGCCTTCTGCATAAAATTAGGTACAAAAATTTGTGTATCTGAAGGAAGCAGAAAAACTGCTGCCTAAAAAATTAAATGCTCCTTTCCATGAGCTGCTTGAAACTTCCATCTATGTGGACTTCACCCCAAAGAAAGGTTTCCAGGATAAAGTGACTTACAGATGAAGTTGTTTGGGAAGACCTTGATCCACAGTGGGAACCACCTTGCAGAAGGAACTGTGCGAGGGATACATCAATTATGGCCTGTGGTGACATACTGCTAGTGGCCACAGGGACACATAGGGTCTAAAGCACAGGTCTTACTTATGAGGAGCAGCTGAGGGAGCTGGGGTTGTTTAGCCTGGAGACACGGAAGTTCAGGGGAGACCTTATTGCTCTCTTCAACTACCTGAAAGGAAGATGTGGTGAGGTGGGAGTTGGTGTCTTGTCCTGAGTAACAAGTGATGAGAGGAAATGACCTCACATTGAACCAGGGACAGTTTAGATGTGACATTCCGGAAAAGTTCTTCAGGTCATCAAAGACTGAAACAGGCTGCCCAGGGAAGTGGTTGAGTCACCATCCCTGGAGGTGTTTAAAATACGTTTGGATGTGGTGCTTAAGGACATGGCTTAGTGATGGACTTGGCAGCGCTGAGTTAACTGTTGGACTTGATGATCTTAAAGGTCTTTTCCAACCTAAACAATTCTGTGATTCCACAATTCTCTATATAGCTGTGATGCCTGGACAAGTGAATGCTGGTGGAACCAGCCCAAAGGCTGTTGCACAATTTTATTCTACAAGTGTTGGCTCATTTCTGTCAACCTTGACAGAGACCTCCGGCAGGCTTGGATGCTGTGGGCATGGGTAGCACATCGGTCTGCGAGGGAACAGAAGGCTGCTTTGATCTGTGGGGCAGTGAGGGGAGAGGGGGGCCTGGGCATGGATTGATGTGGGGAGCACAGAGAGCCCCGTATGGTGACCCTGTCTCCCCAGGGAAACACGGCTCTTGCCCAAGCTGTCTGTCTTCCCGGACACAATGCAGCAGCTCGTACTCCAACAGGGACACGTCCCCTGGAGGAAGCTATTTAACAGCAAATTGGCCTAGTAATTTTTAGAGATGACCTTGTGTTAATTACAAGTTGCTATATTAGTAAATGCCTTCTGAAGGCCAGCTGTTGTGTTGGCATTAACTCCCAGACTGAACTGCTTGTTTACTAAGTCCCAGGGCAATTAAAACTTTTTTTTTCCCCCTCCTATTGTTTTTTATTGAGCTTGGCACAGCCAGGTGATGAACACTTCTCCCCTCTCCCTTTTCACTCTGTCTTCCTGCCTGGCTGCTGGAAGGGTCTGTGTCTGATAGACTTTTCCTTGCTCAGTCACAGGTGTTTGCTGGTCTTCCTGTTGGATGCTGGCACCTCCATTCTGGACCAGCGCTCCAAGAGGCATTGTACAAAGAGAAAAACAGGCAGTCTAAGGGGCTTGGTTTTAGTGAGATCTTGGTCACCCTGAAGCTTTCTAGAAATGGAAAATACTGTTTTGGAATCGCAGTAGTCATGCTGGGAATAGACCGTGGTGGGAACAGCTCTCCCATGACACAGTGAGGGAGTGGAGGGGAAGGGAAGACTTAGGCTTGGACTGGGAAGAATCTTGGCTGCAGCACTACCTAAGATGTATCCAGGATCACAAAGCAGCCCAGAAAAGTGTCAAAAGGCCCCTTGGGATAGGTTGTCCCTGCAGCAGCTGGTGGCTCCTGTCCCTTTTGGAGACAGTGTGTCCCCTTTGCTCTGCCAGTGGTGCAGCACAGAGCTGTTCCTCGCAAGCCCCTGCCCTCTGCTCTAGGGGAAGTGGGTCTCAGTGCAGGTGGCAGCACCACATCACCAACAAATGACACAGTTTTGGAACTGAGTAAACTTTTGGTACCAGGTTCTCATTAAGATTGCAGTGCCTATTGGAGAGCAAAGAGGGGATGGACAGCGAGTGGGGCAGGGGCCGTGAGTGGAGCTGGGATGCTGCTGCTCCCCATTGGTCTTGCAGTGCCCAGCTCTGCTTGGAGGTCTTCTGGCAACTCTGGATTCAGGTACTGCTGAGAAAGGCTGACTCCTGATTACCTATGTCACCTATGTCACTGTGCTTCGGCCAGCGCCTGTGTGTAGCTCTTGAAATCAGTAATTCACATGGTGGTTTGCATAGAAGGATGCAGAAAAGGGGTGCAAACATAGAAAAGGGGTGCAGGATACTGCCAAAGGCTGTGCAGAGCAGCTCCCCTGGGCACAAGAAACCTTCTTGAGGTCTTTTCCAACTTCAGTTGTCCATAAGAAATGTTTAGAAAATTGAACCAATAGGAAGGTCTACATTCCCTGAAAATCAAACATGTTTTGTTCACGTGTACATTTCATATTGTAGCAAGATTGTAACTAAATCAGCCAAAGTACACAAAAGAGTAAATTTATACAGCTTTCCCCCAGTGTAAGTCTCAAAGTATGCAGAAAAGTGTAAGATAGGGCTTCCTATGCCTATTTCATAGACAAGGCATTTGCATTTTATGTGCCTGAAACATCTGCCTTTGTTTCCTTATCTGTCTCATCCATTGGAAAGCAATTTGTATTAAAGGCTTTGAATGGCTTGATAGAATAGATTTTTTATCTGGGTACTGATTATTTTTTTTAATTTCCCCCCAAGGGTTTCTTCTGTCTCTTCCAGAAGGCTATAAGGGAGTCTTGTACATCCTTCCTATCACAAGTGCCTCACCACCAGTGGAAGCTGCAAAGCAAACCTCCATCTGTGCGATATTTCTGCCCCACATAATCTGAGTACGTGGCTGTACACAGCTGCACGCTGCAGCTTCCCCTTGCCCCAGGCCCAGCTCCCTGCCACAGGGCTGCCTGCTGGGCTGCACATCCAGGGACATTGAGGGGGGGTGGTGGTGGCAAGTCCTGCTTTCATGTTCCCGTCATGGGGCGGGGGGGGCTCCCGTGCACGTGGGATGCGGCTGGAAAGCTCTGAGCACGTGACCTTGTCTTCTTCCTCTCAATGGTCAGGCTGCTGTTTTCAGACAAATAATGAAGTGGGGGTGTTTTTAAAACTTACTTGAGCAGGGACACCTCGATGTTGTGGCATGGATTGTGGCATGGTGCTTACTCGGCTGACCCCCATTCCTGTCTTGACTGTGAATGATACTGGTTATACAAGCGCATAGACCTCTTTGCAGAGGGTGCTTTCCTTCCTGTGGGAGCATTACCTTCAGCCAGGGGGCTGGGTTTGGGTTTGGGTTTCTTTTTTTTCCCCTCTAGGGTACAGCAGCTGTTTTCGTAAGTTGCATTTGCCTCTGTACGAATAAGTATCCAGTCAAAGACGTGCTTCTATAAGGTTTGTGACTTAATTAACTGTAGCTGATTCACCAAAGTGTTCAAAAGCCATAAGTCCGTCAGCATTTAGGAAGTCCTGCCATAAGCGTGACTTGAAGGCAGATGCTCCCGGGCCATGTTCCTGCTGCGTTTATCCGTGAATGTTCATCTGTTCCTGCTGGATGTCACACTCATGCTGTTGGCTGATGGATGAGTGGAGTGGTGCTGTCTGGGGATGGTTACTGGCTTCTGTCAAGGAAGAGGATTTTGTGGGCTTGATGAAAGGATGATGTGTGTATATGGAATTGGTGATAAACGTATTGCTGTATAGATTTAGGAGTTGGTTACTTCTGTGAGTCAGAAATGGTCAAAGTAAACCAAACATGGACAATGAGATGGGGAGTGTGACAGTGTCTCAGGAAGTGTGGCAAGTTAGGGTTAGTACTCCCTTATTTTGTATTTTAATTATGTTGAAGGGTGGAGCTTTGTACCGGAGCAAAAATCTATGGCTCTTAGTAAAGGCAGTTGAGTAAGACTGGAGGAGATGGTGTTTTAGCAGTATGAGATTTTGCAGGCAGCCTTGCAAGGGGGAGGGAGGTATCTCCAGAGTCTAAAGTATGCACCTTCACTGCCCTTTATGTCAGTCTGTTTGTGCAGAGTTATTACTAACTTTAAATCAGGTGTAAGGGAGCGGATACAAATACTTTTTAGGTATGTTTGTGTTGGCTGGAAAGGTTACAGTTCCTGGCCAGCGTCCACAGTGCTTTGGGGGGAAGGTGGGTTTAATTTTAAAAAAGTAAAAAATTTTTACTTCTAAGATCCCTGAAGAGAAGAAACTGCATCTTAAATTAATAATGTAGAAATTAGTCTCTGTAACTTACATTAGAAAAATTCTCTTAGATTATATATATATGCATAGATATGTAAATATACAAACATATATTAAATAATATCAAAATATAATTTCAATTAAAACCTCACCCCCATCCTGGTCTTAGAGTTGGATAACTTGCTCAAAATTAATGAGGTACCCTGACTTTCCAGGGAAATTGCTGGAAACTTGGAACCTTCAGCTTCCCTACCATCTTCTGCCTACCAGCTCTACAGTGAGCAGTCCTGGTATCAAAGGTGACCTTTAGGCTCAGCCCAGGCACTACAGAGGGAGCAAGTGCTGACTTAGCATCTGACCTTGATATGTTTCCAAATTAGGCAAAATTGCAACTTATGCATTACAAAAAATAATCATGGATAAATTAATCCTGAGAGCGTTTTCAAAGGGCTTGTTTTCCTATTCATCACTTTCCTATGATAAATATTATCTAATCAGTGTGATGGCACTGAGAAGAAAGAATTAAAAAATGCCAGCGAGCTATGCTAAGGGGGCTGTGTCTATAACCTTTCTATATATGGAATATATATGCACATGTAGTGGCACATTTTCTTTCTCAGGGAGTAGGATGGCTACGTTTTGTAGTTACTTCTGGCTGCCATTGCTTTCATAGCAAAATAATCTCCTTGTCACTAGAGGCCATTGGAAAAGTTTACACTTTTGCTCAGAGCGGCTAAAATAATTCATGTCACCACAGTGGTATATCACCTTGTTAAAGTGCATGTCTGCAGGCCCAGAGCAATGTTTTTCCACTGCCCCAGGCAGGTACAGAACTGCTGCCTAGATAGGAAAGGGCACCACCAGCACTGCTGCTGGCAGTCTCAACTGCTCCTCTGCCCTGGCTCGCCGCCCTCTAGGAGGGGCGTCACAAAGAGAAGAGTGTAGCCAAATTTTAGCTGCTCCCAGCAGTCTGAATACGAATGCTAATCCGTGACCTGTGATGGTGGAAGGGGAACATGCTCCCCTTTCTTCCCTCTCTGCAACCAAGCAGCTGTGTTGGGTGACAGGGTGGCGTAGGCAGCTAGAGGCAGTGAATCCTCCCGGGGCAGGTACAGATGACTGAATTGGAGGGGTGAAAGCAAGGTATTGTTCTTTGCTTCCTCTCCACAACAGAGGTGATAATCTCAAGGAGAAGGTGAGGTGAGTAGATGGGTGTTATCCACCTCTAAATTGGGTGACTGGCCTGCCTGCTCTTTTCCTCTCCCAAGAGAACCCCTGCAGCTGTGCTTCTGCTGCTTTAGGTCTGTGCTACCTATTTGCTAGAACTGGCCATGCCAACACATAAGTGCACAGAACTTTACCTCGGAAAGGCTACTGTGCATCTCAGCCCCATGCCTGCCACTGGATTAGATGTGGCTGTGACAAGGGGCCATGATAGCCTGCTTGAAAAAGAAACTAAAATGGAGAGAAAGGCAAGAGAAGGATGGATTGTTCTACTTGAGCAGATCCAATGTATGGACTGCAGTGCTGTGTCAGTGTTTAGTAAGCCTAGGACATTGTCAAAGCCCCTTACCTGGACATCAGTTGTTACTGTGAGTGTTCAGCAGTTTTTCAGAGTGCATCATAATGTCGAATTCTTTGCCCATGAAATTAGGATATGCTTTTAATGACTGTGCAGGATAGTTCAGTTTGGTTTCTGTGAAATTAGTGTGTTCTCTTTTCTTTAGTTGATTGAACTACCAGAGAAGAGCCAAAGACAGGTTTATTTTCTTGACTTCAGAGTTTGTAGGTGTCTAGTACTACTTGAGGAAAAAGGCTATAGGGGTTATGATAAGCTGAGGAAAGAAACTATTAATTTTTTGTTCATCACATTTTCAGCACTAAGATGTCAGGGTTAAAGTTTTCTCTTGAAAACAGAAATATCAGCCAAAGGCAGATGCCTGGTATGGAGCACTTCTGCCTAAACAATAAGAATTTAGCAAAGTTGTTAATTGGTAGACTTTTATGATGCCAAGCCTTGAATGACCTTAATTATAGGCCATGCTGTCTGTAAAATGTGCGAACTGCTTGTGTGACTGGGTGACATGCAGACTTCGTTCATTCCCGTTTTATTCACCTCCCTTTGTATTTTAATACTAGTCTGTTCTTCCAAAAGGGTTCACCCCTAAGGCCAGCTGAAGCCGGAATGATTTCAGCTGGGACTCTGCGTAGGTAAAATAGAAAAACGCCGATGTTTTAACAGCGTTAATAGTTTGTTCACATTCAGTAGGAGGGACCCTTCCTCTGGTGTAATCCACATTCCACCACAACAGCATACTGGGACGTGTGCTGCTTCCTGGAGGACTCGTCCTACCTGGTATTCCCACAACATGCACTGCTGTGAGTCTCGAGGCTGTTCTGCACTGCTGAGCGAGCCCAGGTCAGCAGCTGCTGTATTTTAAATCTACTCTCGGTCATCACCCATGTGATGGGTAACCCTCTCCCTGCACTCTGTCCTTGTTACCTCTCAGCCACTGTAGGGTTCCTGGTGACATCAGTGAAGACATTTGCTTATATGTAATACTGTGTAACTCTGCACCATCATTAGGAGAGTCCTCTTTATTTTTTTTACCTGGGAATGATTTGTTCAATTTGCATAAAAATTTAATTTTGCATGGCAAAAAGTATTGTAGAAAGCCGTAGGATCAGAGTTGTAAGTGTATTGCAAACTTACACAATGTAAATGGTTTAAGGGAGTTGTAAAACACAGGGAGACAATTTCTGCTGAGTTCTCGCTTGTGATTCACAAGTGTTTGGTGTGGTGCTATCACCACGTTTGGGGTTAGGGTTGACTACTGGCTGTAGTAGTTGGTATTGCTAATTTTGTCTGGTGGAGAAGCATGAAGCTGTGTTAAAAAACTTGGTAGTTTGACATGGGGATGTCATTGGCCTGTTTGCACCTTTGGAATTTTCTGGGGTTTATCTGGAAGTCTTAAATAGATTAATATATTAATGTTGCTTATATCTTAAATGAAAACTGAGAGTTTTAATAAAAATGCAGAAACTGGAACTTGAATAGAGAAGTATTTTCAGCTTCAGGCCCTTTAAAAAAAAAGAAGGCTGGCTGATATATCAGGCTGGATACTGGTGTATCTGGCTTTGGAGAAAGCCACTGAAAACCAGAAAGTCTGCCAGGTAACGCGCATGTAGATTTTACCAAAAGGCAGTTGAAGTTAATGTCCTTTGAAAATCAAAGTTTATTTACTGACTTGAAAATAATTTTTAGGTAATTTAACCAGTTAAGTCAAACTTTCTGCTGAACTGATTAAAGCATACCGTTTAGACTCCCTTTTGTTGCATATTTAAAATCTGTCAAATACAGAAAAGGGTGCTGTTTCAAACCTGGGATTGTTTCACACTTAGACAAAGTGACTTCAAATTGAAACCATGAGTGACTGAACTGTGCTTAAAACTGTGTGGGGTTTTCTTTTTAGCTTGTCTTTTTAAATTTAGCACAGACCTCCATCTTTGTCATATAACACAGAAACCAGGAACTGAACATCCAATACATGAAATTTCTCACTCTCTCTCTCTCCAAGTTGGAGTTCATGGGTGTTACAATGAGGAAAACTTGCAATGTTTCTGTGCAAGCTTTCCTGTTGGAGGGACTTAATTTTTAGTTATATTAATCAGGAATTGTAAAAATAATGAATTTTGATTTCTCTTAAGAGATGCAGAGAAATTGAATTCCATTCTTAAATTTGCACAACTCGAGGAAGTGTTAAGAGATTGTAGAAGCCTATAAATGATGGTGAATGTCATTACACGAAAAGCAAACTGTACCTAAAGCCTTATTTCCAGTCACTCATTCTTAGGAGCCCAGTTTGGGCTTGCTAGTGGATTTAGCTGGAAATGCCCAAACTGTTATCCATCCCAATGGGCTGTGTGTCTGTCCCTGAGACGGCTGTGTTTGTGCTACACTGCCTGGATGAGATTTGCCTCCCATCCTCAGCAGTTTATATCCCTGCATTTTAACCTCTACTGTATTTTAGCAGCAGTTTCCGAGGTCATTTTTCCATTTCCTAAAACTGCTTGCGGAAAATTGGGAACAGAGTTGAAAGTAAAATATTCTATGTCCCTTAAACAGTGAATAAGGACATGATTTGTAAACTGTTACCCTTTCCTGCAATCAGCATGGAGAAAGTCTAGTTTAGAGTAGGACTCAATGGAATTCCATTTTATTAACCCTCATGTAAGAATTGTGCTCTTGAAGAGAGCACTCCAAACTGCAATTCCCACCACTGTTAATATCTCTTGCAGATAAAATGTAGTCACGGTATTTTTGTCACGATTTTTTTTTTTTTTATCTTATTTCCCACAGTCAAGGTAACAACAGGGGAAACTGAGCAGATGTTGTCAAGGAAAGCGGCATCAAAACAATTTCAGGAGTTTGGTTTTAATGAGGATCTCATTGATACTGACAAAAGTGAAAATGAAGCATTAGCATAGTTCCTTGAAGAGTTCAGAAAATCATTGAAGCTAAATGGCGTGACAAAGTATAAGTGACAATTAGGCTTTGCATCAAAAGTGCTTGCTGTTTGGTGGGTCAAATGACTGCCACGCTTCCTAATGCCATGTAAAATGTAACAGTGGTATATCTGTAACGCAGAGACCTTTGGCCAATTCACTGGTGACGTCTGAGTCGTTTTTTCCTCCTGCTTCTCAGGCTGAATTTAGAATGTGGGACCCATGATATACAAAAGTCTTTATTTTAGAGATAATTGCCCTCTTGACGCTCATCAATAGTTTACTGTCCAGTGGTGAACGCCTCAAGTGAACGGGCCTTTTTTTTTTGGCAAGTCTTAAAAAAAAAAAAAAAGAAACAAATAGAAAAACCTCCTTGTGTCTTGGATTTTTATCTTTCATTATTTGTTTTAAAACTCACTGAGATTGTGTTCAGTTGTAATTAACGGGTCTTCTTGTCTTCTATCTGTAAATGTGATCACATTTCAGAAAATACACAGCTAAAAAGCCATGTGTGATCTGGCACTTCACGTGTTATGATTTTAGTAAGTTTTGGGGGTTTTTACAACCACTTAAAAAAAAAAAAGCTTATGTGTAGGTCTCTTGTCTGTTTCTGTCTGGTGTCCTTGGATAATAATAAAAGAAGCAGCAGTAGAGTTGTGTGAAAGAGATTGGCATCCTAGAACTACACAAAATTAAAACCAAATGAGACTTTCCTGCACCACCATTTTTTCAGATATGAAATTTGTCGCCAGGACAACTTCACTCATAGATCTAATGTAGTTAAATATTTTTATTGCCACTGGTGTAGATGGGCAGTTTGCCAGCAGCTGTAGCTGAAGATTGTGCCTGCACCTAGCTTTCACCATCACAAATGTTGACTTGTCTTGAGGCACCTTTTGCCAAGGTCACTTTAGTGTGATCTCTGCATTAGTTTTTGAGAGTGCAGAGCATTAATGAGCTTGGAGGTTGAGGGGTGGCTTCGCTGGGTCTTGCTCCTCATAGCTGTTCTTTTAATTAGACATCATTGCTACCCATTCACTGAGGAAAAATGATAATCATAGGCCACAGCTCTTGCTGTGTGTTTAATTTGTGGCCTGACAGAAAGAAAAACAACAACAACAACAAAACACAGGTGCAGAGATGGAGGGCCATTCTTGGAAGAAGGCCAGGTAAGACCTGGTTCCCCATCCTCCCTACTGATGCATGTAGACAGCTCAGCAGGTTCACCATGGCCCTCCAGAAGAGAGCATCCCCTGGGAAATGTCCACCCTGTACACCTCTGCAGCAGCCAGCTGCTTCCTATCCTTCTCCCCCGTGTGTCGTGCAGTCCTGTTGTTGGAAATGCAAGTGTGGAATGCTCCATGGACCACTGTGACTCAGCCTGTGGCAAGTAGAGGCCAGAAATGCTGCTGTTAGTGGATATGACTTCATTTGTGTGTCAGAATCGGGCTTGAACTCCTGACACAGAAGGCCCCTGGGAACCTACAAGAGCAGTGATAGTTTGTGCTGTGCTTGCAGCTGGAGTCAGGGAGTCCCAGGACTGTGCAGTTTACTGCCTTTTCTTGCTATCTGGGGCTTTTCTAATGAGGGAAGCCTGAAAAACTTTACCTTTTGATTAAAAACACTGACTTTGGAGAAGAAGTTGAAAATGTAAGCTTTAAACCTCTGCAAGGCAAGCAGAAGAAAATTTTTTTGGGTTTTGGGGGTTTTTTGTTGTTTTGTTTTGGTTTGTTTTTTTTTTTTAAGTCTCAACAGTATTTTGGAGCCCTTCTCAAAACAGCTGGCTAATGACTGAATGGTCAGCCTGGGCCCTTCTGAAAATACTTGTCTCTGAAGTCAGACTTTAACAGACTTGGTGGTTAGTTTCAGTGTCAGATGGTGGAGAGCTACTGATAAGCACAGAAAATCATCTAGATGTCTTTCATCCTGTGTCCTTGCTCCTCTTGTACGTGCACACACAGAATCGAGTCCTTGATGAAGCGGGGTACTGCCTGGGCTTTGCTGGAATTTTAAATGCTTCTTTGCTTTTTGGCTCTGATTTTGAACAACTTGCCTATACCGTAACAGTCTGAGAGGTGTTTGCTCACTCATCTTTAAAGCACAAACTCAGGTAGTATTTTGGTTTCAGGATGAATGTTTTACCCTGCGTATCCTTGCTCCATAGGCAGTCAAAGCTGAAATGTTTGTTGGCCTAAATAATTTATTTTATAAGGACTTTTTTCACTGATAATCCAATGGAATTATTGCTTGCATAGGGGTGGAAACATTCTCTGCCATGCTTGATGCTGTGCTCTTTCTGTGCTATTCTCTGTGCTGAAGTGAAATGGCGTGTCTGCTTCTGCTAAAGAACAAAACATAGCTAGGTGGCTCATGCAGGACTGTCCTCCCTGCCAAAACACAAGGGTTTTGTACAAATATGCCACCCTTTTTCCTTCCATCAGTAGCCAAAGTCAGCTGTGCCAAAGAAAGGTCCATTTTTTTTTAATTTATTTTTTTCAATGCAACCCACACACGCACACCATGGAAGTTACAGTCATATTTTCCAGTAACCACAGAGCTGTGAGTGATGGCACGTGTGTTTTAAATAAAACTGGGAGGAGAACTGATGTAATGCTCTCTGAGTTATGTTTTTCTTTTTTTTTTTCTTTTTCTTTCCATATTGCTCCCCCTCATTGTCTTCTCCTCATCTGTTGGCTGCTATATAGGTTATTTCTGTTTTGTATAAGATTTACTTTTTTTCCTTGCTGCAAACCACAGTGAGGGAACTATTGAAGAGGACAGCTGTGACACCTTGAGCTCAAGTATGGATGGATTTCTTTAAAGTCTTTAAAATTACAGGGTGGTGCAATGTACCAGCTTGTATAATCTTGAGAATTTTTTTTTCCTTTCTTCTCTAGAAGTGAATTAATTGTGATACTCTGATAGAGCACGTGAGAAGTAAATGTCTTTTTTTCTAGTGGCACGCTGAACTGCAACAGTCTGTTTCTTCAGTGAGATCACAAAATAGTTTTGGAAAAAACATGTATTTCAGTTTTAGTTTAATAAACTGCAGAGAGACTTGTTCTAGAATGACAAGTGAAACCTGTTATTCCTCTGCTACTTTTCCTACTGCTGCTTTCAATGGTTAAATTAGTTTAATTCCTGCTTATAGTGGTCTGTTTGGGAATATTTAGATTGTATTTCTATAAATTTTCATGGAGAATCCCTTGAAAGGTCTCAAAAATAGGGTTTTTGTGTGTGTGAGTGTGTTTAAGAGAATAATTCTAAGTAAATTTCTGTATTTAATGTTGAATTCAGCTTTGAAAAATAAGTTCAGCCACACAGCTTTGTGTGTGGGTACATGCCTCACTTGCCGACCTGCTCCTTCTGTACCAGTGCAGCATCTCTGCTCTCCAGCCCCGCTCAGGAGGCTGCAAGGGGTGGGTGCCAGTCTGCTCTGGGAAGACTGAGTAATTGCTATTCCCTAAATAGGCATTCTGAGATGCATTATGCAGTTGTGTGACAGGACACCAGGTCAGCTGGTCTCTTTGCATGCCCTTAGCAAGTGGGAGGTGTCTTCAGTTAACCCAGGGGAGCTGAAGGGTTAAACCCACTCCATTTGGATGTCAAGGTTAAGCCTGAGCCCTGAAGGTGAGGATAGCTCAAGTTGCCGCGTACTTGCTGTGGGCAAAGAGCACGGGCAGACTCTGCCTGAATGGATGATCTGGCCGTGTAATTCATTAGCCAGAAGCACCTGGTTTGTGTCTGTGCCCCTGGCCACTCCTGACAATGGCACTTAAAGCCGTAGTCCCATTTTCAAAATAACCTGAGGACAGGGAGCCATCTCTGTTGGAGCTGATCTAACTGGGGGCTGGCATGGCTCTTCCCCAGTCACTCCTTCCCACCCCACCCTTGCCCCCGGACCATGTGTGGAGCTGATGGAGCTCTGTAAGCCATCAGAAAGCCGGATGCTTTTTTAAAATTTTATTTTATTTTTACATTTTGAGAATTAATTTTCTGATAGCAAGGGTGCTTGGCACAGCTCTATGTATGGTTAGGAGCGTGCCAGGGAGTGGGAGCACCCATAGGAGTGTAAGTCAATTTGAGATGTGGTTGCACAGCGGTTTAATCCAGTCTAAATTGTGTCAGACAGGCAATGTAAATAAACCATTACTGTAGGGGAGGCAGAGAGAGATTCATCTTGCTTAACCTGCTATAAGCAAGAGACAGCTGAGGGAACGCAGAGAGGGAACGTTCATTTGCAGGTCTTTGCTGCAACGTGAAAAATACTCCTAGGAGCTGTCAGAACCAAAGGTCCTGTGCTGTGAGAAGGAACAGATCTCTCTCGGATGGTGCTGAAATGTGGTTTTTTTTCACAGCAGATTGAGTGAGTCAAGGCAGGAAAAGAAAATGCTGAATAAGCCAGGTTAGCAAAGTTTTGACATAACTGGTGCCAGTGTTTTGTTCTCCCTCTCCAAAAGCTTGTCCCTAGAAAGAACTGAAATACTAGGTACGGGTCCTCGAGCTCATGGTCTAAGATCAGCATGTATAGCAATGCAAATTAAGAGCATGTTTAATGTTAAACCATTGGAGTATCTGCTTTGTTTAAAAGATTTTCTATTCTTTTTTTTTTCCACAGAGGGGAAAAATTCAGAATTATGTGGTCTGGAGAGGGGAAAAAAAAAAGCTTTGTTTGGAAAAGAAAAAAGAGCTAATCTTCTTGGGCTTTGATCTGTTACTAATTTTTTTAAGTTGTTTTTTTTTGCTTTGCCCTTATGCTGGGAAAGTCTGCTATTGGGAGTAGGCTAGGATTAGATCTTTTTGGGTGTCTATGTTGTGTTAATATTGAAATACTACACCTTCAAGAGGAAAGCAGACCTATTTTCCCTGACCACTGATAAACACACTCTATTCTTCCCATGTAGGTTTTAGATTCTTCCACAAGAAAACCAGAGTTTTCTGAAAATACATATACTTATTAGTCAGAGAAGTAGGAGGAGCTAATTTCAAAAGAACCTCTTTTCTGCTTTCAGGGAGTGGAAACAAGTGCTGTTCAGCCCAAAGGATATGCCAGGAAAGCAAGTGTTTTTGCAGCCTTTTAAAATAATCCCTAGTGCTTTCTTTGTCGAAGTCAACACCAGCTACTACGTGCAGAGCAAGAGCTCAGGAGGCGATGCTGTGTGGGGAATGTGGCATGAGCTTGGCAGGAGCTTGTGCACAGGAACTCCTCAGGGCTGGCAGTTATATACCACATTTTGATAAGAGCAGAAGAGCGTGGCTGTACAATATAAAACTGAGACCAAAGCACTGCCATATCAGTACAGCTCAAACCCCAACAGTTTATGACAGTTAGCAGCAGTACTTTGCCCTGCTCAGTGTGTGCTTCAAATGTTAGTCAGACCTGACAGTAGGCTTGCAGGTCAGTGTAATATTTCTGCAGCGTAAATGCTATTTATAAGGAGTTATGACTATAATTTATTTACTAGAGGGCGGGGGAGGGGAGCAGACAAAGAGGCAGTCACTTCATCCTGCTGAAGTCAGTGACCAAACTGGAATAAAGTCCAGGTGCCCTTGAATCTAGTTCTTCCACTAGGTTTTCCACTAAGCTGTATTTAGCATGACTGTGACGCTATATTTTTATAACTGCACCTCCTCAAGAGGCAGAGATGGAAGCCATGCCATTATTTCTTTCTGCAGAAGGGAAGGCTTCCTACTCCTCTGTCCTGCTTCCAAGAAGAAAGGTCCTACTACCATTAATTGGGTTTGCAACTTCATAAATAAATAAGAAATAGTTACACATCCTTTTTATGAGACAGAAAGGCTCACTTTTTTCTCTTGTAGCACTGAATGAGAAATGTTGAGAATAGTAAAAACAGGAGTCGATAATTGGTTTGCCTCTGTTTCTTTGTTTTGATACAGCTGAAGATCAGTTTGGAGCCCTGTGTTTTTGGGGTGGGTTTTTTTTTTTTCCCTTCCCTAAGAGATAGCATATGCATTTCAACAGCCTCAAGACCTGCAGGGTGCATAGATTATGCTCTGGCTTATCTTCCCCAGGGCAAACTGCAGCAAACTACTCACTGAGACAGTGCAAAGTTATAGCAGTAACACACGCATGCAAGCAGTGGGGTCACAATCCGGTCTTCAAAACACATAGAAGCTTTGGGTGTGCTGGTGACTTCATGAGCCTCCCTTTTAAATCAGCCAAAATACACTGGAAAAGAAAATAAATACATGCAAGCAGAATAATTTCGATCTGGGAATGAAGGTGATTTGCAGCATTAAAAATCATATGTCTTTGTCCCTAAGCACAACCTACATAGTGTTAGAGAGATGGGTTTAGTGACCACAATAAGCATTAACCTATTTCCTGTAGAAAAGCACATTGCATGCAATAAATATTTTTTCTATACTAACACAAGTTAGTTAACAAATGCTTTCTGTCAGTCTGTGGATAATACTTGTGCTGACAGGCAGATAGAAGACTTAGCCATCATTTTGACAAGATGAATCCCAAGCTCTCTTTCTTGCAAAATATTATTTTATAGGCTTGCTAGCCTTTGTTTAGATAAGCACATGTAGAGAGAAAAAAAGAGAATTATTTTTTCCTCTTAATCTAACAACTCCTTGTCCTGTTGTTTATTATACCTGGCTTTGTGTGATGGCCTCTAGTCCTAGCTTGCCTTAACAGGAAAAAGTAAAAAGTGTGTGTGCATGTATATGAATGAGAAGTCTTGCTGCAGACTGAATCCAAATAAAGAAAAAGACTTTTGAAGTCAGGTTCCGGACAAGCTGTCATATGTAAATGCTGTCCTCGTGGTCTCATTCTGGTCTCATTCCTCTCTAACTTAAGACAAACTCCAATAAAGCCAGTAGTGGCTGCTGCGAGCTGCTATGAGGCTGGGCTGAAATACCAGGATATTAACTGTTAACAAATATTGTAATGCTTCTACAGCTTTCAGAAAGTGTCCTTCTCATATTTTAGTACTGGCATTGTTGTATTTGGGGTGGTTTAAGATGCAAGGGCTAATCTACTCAAAAAAGAAATTCCATTTCACCATTTGCAATTTAATGGAGTACAAAGAGGCAGGGAAAGCACTCTACATAAATACAGATGTCTCCACTTCTGAGGCTTTTCTGTGTTCCTGCTACTTAAATGGGGATCAAGAATGATATTGTTCTGTGGGCTTGCTCTTTGTTTACAATACCCTCTTTGAAACTAGATGTCAAAATGGGTTTCCTGGATTGGTTATTGAATTCTGCAGGCTGACACTCCACTGTGAGCGCTGGGAACCTTCAGCTTTTTCCTTAAAAATAGCCCAAGTTTTGAGATTTGAAAAGCAGCTGTATTTTGCCACCACGTGGAAAGGGCTTGTTTTTCTGCTTCTCTAAATTTCAAGCGTAATGTTTCAACCAGGGCAAAAAAGCCTCAGTAAAACTCTTCTCTGCCTGTACCGGTAGAATTTTATCTGTCCTTTGCATGGCCATAAATGACCAAAACACAGGGATTGGGCCCAACGAGCAAATTGGCCCAACGGTTTTATGGATTCCTGAGCTTGTGGCAATGAAATATTGTACAGTTAATGTAAATTGTCACGGCCGACAGTTTAACTTCCTATGCACGTACACAGAGACCCTCTCGTTCTTCCTCAAGCTGTGCCACGTAAGTCAGCCTTGGCCAGGCACTGCACAACGTCACATACCTCGTGCTGTCTTTTCCAGGCCATCCTTGCTAAACCTCTACTTTCCCTTAAAGGGTCTTTAAACAGACCAACTCTTCTGCCAAACTCTTCTTCTTAGGGTAAGGAGAGTGCCCCCCAGAGCGTTTTCCAAGGTAAATGGAGCAAATAGGGTCAGTTTTAGTGTTACCAAATTTGACGCTGTTCTTGATGAGTTGTACATAGGGATACAGGCATTTCCATGCGTGTAGTGTCATACACAGCTTCCTATGCTTACTGCACATGAGAGAAGATGGCCTAATGACAGACTTCTAGCCTTTGCTCCAAATGTTGTGGTTATCTATTTTTTTGTTTCGTTTTAGTCAGACCCCTGAAGTAATTAGCGCACCCTGTGGGTTTTTTTGTGTGGTTTCTAGCTGAATACCCATGAAGGAGTTAATTAACTTGTTTGCAGTATCTCATTAATTCATTTTTGGCTGTGAACTTAATTGCTCCTTTATTACTGATGAGTAAAATAGCTTTAGGCTCCCAATTAAAATGGACTTTGATGGATGTATAAGAGCTGGGCTTTCAGCTTGTTGAATAGGCAGTGGAATTGCTATTCTGCATCCCATTGCAGGCCAGGCTCCTTCATGGCAGTGCTTCTCAGGGACAAGTTTCTCCCAGTTACAAGCTTGGTCTCAGAGTTGAAGCCATTAACTTCCCCAGTGGAAGGAAAATCAAATGGGAGTTAGTGCCTGTAAACCTCTGAGGGCAGGTGAAACTCAAAAAATAGGTGGACCCACTGAAAAAAAAGACCACACCACTGAGGTGGCCAATGAGCATAAACTGTAGTTCCCTCCATTATGAAACGGCCACTCTTCTGAAGTCAGGTTCCCAGTAGTGAAGGTCTGGATTTCTCCCTGTGGACATCCTGGGTTTTGCTGGAGGGCAAACGCTGTTTTGAGATGTTTGAGGGCATATCAGACGTTTGTTATTGAAATAGTTTTTCTTCCTCCTGGTACATATTTGTGAGCTGGGGTGCATGAACATCAATTTGCTTTTCTGGGCTTAGATTTCTTCTAGGACAGTAGTACTTTCTTTTTAATATATTTTGAGACTACTGGAGGTTAAGCATTATAGAAGAACCAGGAATATCAGTGTTTCAAAGAGAAATGGCCATATTAATTTTAAATAAGAAAAAGAAGAAAGCTGCAAATCTGTCTCTCACTTCTCCCACCCATCCCCTCTCTATGATTCAATGTGAAGAACACACAATTTATATCCCCAGTGGTGACTGGCTTGGACCCAATGACCTTTGCAAAAAATCCATTGCCTGCATGGAAAATGTAGTAAAACAATGTAAGCGTGCTTACTGTAGGCATGTATATTTCTTAACACAATAGGGTCCTGAGACCAACTGAAGTCTCTGGATTCTTCTGCAAGAAATGTTCCCACAGGGGAGCTATTATGATACTCCCTCTGCTGGCTCTCATTCCGTCTCCAAATTTTCCTTAGGAGACCTCACTTGGGCATTGATCCACAGAGAACAAAATTACCATGTCTTGTTTGCTTATGTGAAGAGTCAGTACAGCCCAAAGGGCGGAGACTGTTGCCACTTCGAACAGACAAGAACCAAAATTGTCAAGAAAAAGACATCTCCTTTTGGATAAGATGGTTACAGATAGCAAGTGGAAGAGCAAAGTCAAGCACTACTTACTTTCATATCTTTAATTGAAAATCTACTCTAAAGCTGTCTGAAATGCTTTGAATACAATCTGTTTTCATGAGAAGGAAACACTATCAGTTAGCGGTTTCTTTTCTACCAAAAGACCTAGAACTTCATAAGCTAAATTCCAGATTGTTTTTAATACTGTAGCAGCTTATTTGCTTCACTCATAAAAATCTGAACTCTTTCTGACTTTTCCTTAATGATGGCTTTTGGGAAGAATTTCTGTTTCCTGGAATAGTGAAGGGGGAAAATCCTGTTTGCTTTAGAAATAGTTTCTTTTTATGCTTTTCTCAAATCAGAGGGTCACAAGATGACCAGAGTCGCTGACACACAAATTATGAAACAAAATGATGATGGAACACAAATTTAAACCAAATTAAAAAAAAAAAAAAAAAGGAAAAAAAAAAGAGAATAGAAATGCTGACAAGCTCATGGCAGTACAGTCTGCTAACAATTTACCAATTTACTCTGGAATTCTCTATGAAATTTTCAATTATTGTGCAACATATGAGATCTAGCTATGACTATGCTTTTTCCAAAGGCCAAAAAGAGAAGAAAAAAAAGATCTTCCTTAGATGACACTATGGCACCTCTGTCCCTGTTTTAGCTGATTGCTTAAACACGTGCTTAATAAATATGTTAAGAGTCTGCTGACCTCAGCTTTGCTTTGTTACCAACTTTAACCCTGGAGTTACTGAAGTTCATTACTGATATTACAGTCCAGCAGGACAATTGTTTTTCCTTCTCAGGAGTAGCTTGTCTTTCTGCTCCAGGTAGTGTCCCCTTTGACAGAAAAGGGGAGAATGTGCCTTGGAAGGAAGTCAGACTATGGTTATCGTCTGTGGTGAGGGGCCCAAGTAGTAAAGTTAAGCTTTTAATTTTATAAAATGTGAACTGAAGCAACAGGATGTGAGGAGGAGAAGGGAAAGGAGTGAAGACAGCTCATATGGGTGCAGGCAGGCGCAGGACACAGCAGAGGCCTTCTGGAGCTCTGAGTAAGCCTGATCCTGCTTGTGGCTTCTCGCTTTCTCTGGGTCCTCGTGAGGATGAAGCTGCCCTGAATTTGCACGTTGTTATGTTGGGTGTTGCTGAAAGGAACTACTGCTCATAGGAACCTCAGTTTCTGGCAAGAGCTGCTTTGCCCTAATTCTGGCAGCTCTCTCTGGCCTGTCATCATTACCCCAGTGCCTACGCAAAGACTCAGAGTGGAATGGATGATGGTTCTATTTGTGGTGCCTTGGCTCCTGTTTCTTTGTAGGCACTGGCTTACATGAAGGAATCTCATTAAAAGTATCTTTCCATGAGGGAGGTTTCTTCTAACTTGGTCTGCAGTGGAATTAGACAGTGGTACCCAGACCTGTGAGTGCCTGGCTGGTATGTGTTTGTGGTGATGGACAGATGTAACCGCAGGCTTTTGGAAGTGCTTTTCAGGAGTCTGGAGAATAAAGATAGCTGTGAAGCTGCCAACCAAAATCTAACCCAAGTGTCCTTGCCAGCCTGGACTCCACTCTTTATCAAACAAGGTTTATGATTATTGGAGCAAAAAAGCTGATTTAAAGTGGGAGAAGGGGGAGGGGGAAGGGGGGGGGGAAGAGATAGTAAAAAATTGTCACACTTTTTATTTAAACTAGTATTTGAGGCTTTTGTGGGTTGTGTTTGTTGATGACTTATTCAAATATTGTTAGGTCTGACTATTTTTGTGGGGGATTACCTAAACTTTTTTTTTCTTCTGCTGTGTGAGTCCAGCTGTGTTCATGGAAAGGGGCTTTTCTCATAGTTCTTGCCCACCTTTTAGTGGAAACATCGGTCCCATCTTGGTATTCCTAGTCACGTGCCTCTCCAGCTGTGTCTGATGTGTCCTTGCTGCCTTCTTTCTGTGCTCTTGTGGTATTTTTTTGCTGCTTATCTCTTACACACATGCAGCTCCAAGCAATAGCTTTCAAACCCTCCAGAAACACCCTGAGACACTCAGCACAGCTCTGCTGCTACTCCAGCCCTGCACGTGGCCTGTGTTTTGGGTGGTGACTTCGCTAGTTTTGGTTATCTGTCTCACAGAGTATCTTCAGTGCTGTTTTTACACTGCCCCTGAACAGGAGATGGTTGTTGCACCCATCAGATTAACAGCACTGCCAGTGACCACTTCATCAAAGGGCCTCTGGGGAGGTCCAGCAGAAAGGCAAGGCCAGAGCATGGTGAAATTAAGGAATATAATCCATGGTGTATAGGACATTAACTATCATCACTGTAATCTTGTTTTAAAGCTTTTATTCAGCTTTTTAGACTTGAGTATCACGTTGCTTAAATTTGCACATGGGCATAGACAGTGTCCATGTAACCTGCCTTCATACTTACCTCAGACATCTACAGCTTCCTCCAGTTTATGTGGCTTTGGTACAAGGTCTGAGGACTCCCAAGAGGCTAGTGGGTAATCTAGGTTGGCCTAAATTCCACTGCAGTTAATGGCAACCTGTCTGTGGGCTCATCTAAGCACAACGCTCATCCTTTCAAAGAAAAGGCAGTAAAGAGAGAGAATGGAGGTGCAGTAAAAAAACATCTGAAGATGTTTGTCACAAGAAAAATGTCAAGTGATATTTTTAGTTTGCAAAGGAAGAAAGGGGAAAGCATGCAATATTGTAATTGCTAGGAAAGTTGTTGGTTGTGCTGTGAGAGAAATCTCTCACTTTTATGGTAATATCATTTAATTGCTTTTAAAAAATGGTGTACCTTGCTGATCTGGATGGATCTGGAGGCACTGGGATATATTCTTGTTTGGTATAAACTGGTGTAGCTTTGTGCAGGAGCTACACACTTAGTGGCAGATAAAAATCTGTCCTTTTGTGTCTTTTAGGGGAAAATTTCAACAACTGTACTTCAAAAAGTCATGTTTTCTGTATTGTGTCAGTCCCAGGCTTAATACTACCCTTAAACCAGCATAAAAGTTTCCTAATTGCTACTCTGATAGGAGACATTTGACTTATATACTGCACTAGGGAATGCAGTTCTCACCATGCTGTGGTGAAGTTATTCAGTACGGTGTGTTTCTGCAAGAGCATGACAGGGCTTGTTGCCCAAACAGCTTCGGAAAATGTGATGTTTCCCCTCTGTCTTGCTGGTACGAGTTCTGTGTTAGTACTGCAGAGTTGAAAATCTGGTAATAGATGCACACAGTGTTAGCATCAGATCTGGGAGGTGTTAGAACCATCGCACTTCGTGGAGCTGTGAACTCCTCAGTATCTGTTTTGCTGCTGTCATAGAGAGGAGGAGAGCGGCCGTTTCCAGCCTGCTGGGGATCCAAAGAGCTTAGGCATCAGGCAAGCAGAAGTTTCCATAATTACTATATCTCCCATCCAGAGTTTCTTCTGGCACACAGAGAATGCCCTGGCCAAACCCTTTATAGAAGAGCCAGTTTCCTCCCCAAATGTTTGATCGTGGTGGTGTTGCTGATGTTCCAAGGACAGCCTGGCAAATGGCTGCTTTTAGCTGTCAGAAAGGACCAGTCTTTGGAAATTTAATTCTGAGTTCACTTATTCCTGGGAAACTGAGAGGCAGATTTTAATTGGCAAAAGGATTCAGGCCTTTAATCTTGGTCAGTTATCCCTCATTTTCCCTGCTGAAATTCAGAAAGGTTATTTAGAATGCAAAGGGCTGCAGTGAAATGGGAAGTAAGCTATAGTTGAGAAAATATTTTCTAACCAGATAACAACAGTCCAGAAAGTCCCTCTGTGCTCTGGAGTATTAGGCTCAGTTAAACAAGGTTTTTTTCCTGATAATGAGTATGCTTTTTCTTGTTTTACATATTTAATTAAATCATGATGGAGAATACTAAATACATGATATTTCAGAAATTTATCCTGTTTTGCTGACAGTCCTGGAGCCTCTTTTGTCTTTCAATAAGTTTGCCTCTGACTAAATGTTTCTGATTACTTGGAACTGAAGATTAATTGCTGTATTCAGCTCTACCCAACCATGCAAATGTTTCTGGGAAGCTGACTGTAAACTGGGCCATGAGCAACCAGAGTCCCATAGATTATGTCCCAGGGCCAGCTGCTAGGATATTAGAATATGTTATGTTTTGTTGAGAGATAAGGCAATCTCTTTCCTGGATTTGCAAAAAACACCTGGAGAAAAATGGCTGGTGAGAAAGCTCTAGGGAGACTGGGTCAGAGCCAGAAGAAGCTCTGGATGGGAGATATAGTTGTAATTATGGAAACTTCTGCTTGCCTGATGCCTAAGCTCTTTGGATCCCCAGGCACATGGAGCTCTCTTCTGCCACATGTGTTGCTGCCCAGATGTTCCTTGGTCTCAGTGTGGTGGCAGCTGGGTGCCTGGCACACGTGTGCTGCCCTGGCCCTGCTGGTGGGTGGCCCTGCCTGCACTGTGCCACAACTCTGCATGCAGTGCTTTGGTGGCCGCTGCTTTTAGAGCACACTGGAGGGAGAAGGGGCACTTAGAGCTCACAGCATTTGTCCCAATTTCTCATCTAATCTGATTTTGATGGGGAAAGAGACTGTGTCCCACTTCTGATCCAGGAAGGGTCCTGCTGCAGGAAAGGGGACAGCAACCCTTCTCCCTGCATGCCTTAGCCATGAGGGCTGACAGCGTGTCTTGGTCTTGCTCTTTCCCTGGCCTAGTGAGTGTCGTCTTATGCAAGGCACAATGGTTTAATTGGGAAGGAAAGACATAGAAATATCTTCTCTCCTTTCAAACAGGCTCCAGGATGGGCACACAGGGTAGGACACAGAGGACTGAAATCTCTGACCTTGCATTTCCTGTTTCTATGTGGTCTTCAACCACTTCTTTATTTTATCTATCAGAAAAGCTATCGATGGCTATGCATTAGCAGAAAAGATGAAGTCCAGGGTAACTTTTGGAGCCAAGGGTGTAGTCTGGTATCTTCAGGGTCTGCTTTATTCACACCAAGTCCAATGGCACATGGAAGATGCCCACCTGCCCTCTGCCCTTGCTTTTTATGGGATGTGCCAGCATCAGCCAGAGCTGCTGGCACATGGCAGCTACAAACTGGGGTGCCAGATGCTGTTTGTTCAATGGTCCCAGAGGCACAGGGCTTGACAGTGATCCTGAAGTCCACTTTGAGATCAAAACCCAGTTTTTTAATATTAAGAAAAAAAATAAAATGCATCATCCTTTTTCCTCACTGATGGGTGTGTTGCTGGCAGCTTTTTAATTTCACCCGGGTCTGAGGCTGATGTTTCACCCCATGGAAAGCAAGAAGAGAAGCTCTGCCTGGAGAAGGTGCTGGTGGTGGTGTATCTGACTCAGGGCTTCTTGCCAATGATTGCCCTGGATCTCCCATGCCAGGGCTTCCTCTGGCAAGCCTGCCTTGAGTTGTGAATGTCACTTGCTGTTCCTGCACTGCTGCTCGGCCCCGTGCAACGGGTACACCACAGAACCATAACCTCTTCCTCTGGCAAACAGTGGTAAAAATATTGCAAGGGCCAACAGTGGCTTATGTTTTTCCCTCTTTCCTCTGAAAGACTTTCTTTAAATACCTGTAAGTGGCATAGAAATGATACATCACAGTGCAGCTCTGCAGTCTAGCACGTCTCTGAAGTGATGGATTTAGCAAGCCTGACACGGATCCCTTGGTGTGCTTGAGGAAAAGAATACGCTGAGAAATGTCACGGGGGAGTGGAAGAAGTTGCTGTCCCAGCTGTTTCTTGCTGGTTTTCCACTGAGGATTTCTGACTGGTAAAGGTGGAAGTGGGATAGGATGAGTGCATACCTCTCAACTGTTTCTGGGTGAGCAGCTGTGACTCAGGCAGACTTTGTCACGGGATTGTGCTAGAGGTTTTCTCAGTGGTGACAAAACTGTGTCAGTCCAGTGGCTTTCCACCACTGAAAGGGATGTCCCTTCCCTCCCACCCTGCAGTTGTGGTCTTTCCTCCTTGCAGTGGGATTAGCACCTGTTGCTTTGGTTAACATGATGAGCAAAAAAAATATTAGTTTTTAGGGGGCTGAGTTATGTTGGATTTGTTTGTGGTTTGTGTTTCAGGGTTTTTTTTGTTTGAGTGGGTTTTTTCCACCCCCCCTCCAGGTTTAGTGAGCTGAGCTGGCTCTGGGAGGCTGGTAAGCACCTCAGCCTGTGCAGAGGTGGTAGGGTTGGCAAGGAGGAAGGGTTGTCCCTTTAGTCAACAGTGGCTGTTAGACCAAGCTCAGCTGCGGTGGCAACCACAGCCTAATTAAACAGCGAGGGCTGTGACGTGCTCAGCATTTTCCCCTTCTCTGAATGCCACAGAGCTTAGGCTGAGCAGCACATTTGCAATGCCAGGAAGAAATCTACCTCTGTGCACAAATTAAAACCTTCTAATTATCTCTTATTTTTCATATAACACCTTTTAAAATTTCTTTGCTGTATGTTTTTTCCTTTTTTTCCCCATATTTTTGTAGCCACAGAGAGGAAGAAAAAACTTTTCGAAAAAGAGAAAAAACCCCGTCAGGCAAAAATTTTATGCTTTTTGACTAATGCAACTAAATAATAGTATTTCTGTTTAGTTAGGAAAACAAGACTTTCAAATATTAAAAGAAAAGAGCTGGCAAATATTGCGAGTTCAGATGGCTATTTTTGCCAGTAAATAAATTCATGTCAGTAATTTTAAGCCACTTCAGATTCCACAGGTCAGAAAAGTGGAAAGCCATTCCTTGCATTTTTGACGTTTGTGGGAATAATTCCCTTTGTCCTACAATGAGAATTAGGGGATCTGCTCAGATGTTCCTGGTGTTTTCACTGAAGGAGATGAGGGGGCTGGACTTGCCTTTGCATACGCAAAGGGCAATAAAACAAGCAGCCAAATGGTCAGAGAGGTCCTCATAAACATATCAAAGTTTAATGCTCAGTTTGTGTAGCAGGCCTCCTACGTCTGGAGAAGATGGGTTTAAGCTGGGCTGCCAGACTTGGAAGCAAAGCACAAATGCATACTTGGTTTTCCAGCTCTGCTGAGAGGGGGAAGGAAGGGGACCAGAAAATGGGTAACATTTTAAATGCTGGTTCATGAGCATTTGGCATGTGAATGTATATCAGCACACATAGAAAAGGGAAGATGTGCAGTGTTCGGTTTGTTTCTTTTTTCTTTTTTTTTATTCCTCCTTTCTGCAACCCTGTCACTTCACAGAGAACACCAGGGCCTCAAACAAGCAACAGCTTCTGCCATTGATGCCTATAATAGGACTGTGCTGGTAATAAATCACAGCAATGAGCTTGTTAGCAGAGTGCAGGCCTTAAACACTTGCTTAGTTACTGTAGCTATAGCTCCAGATCATCAAAGTGCTCGAGGCAACCCAATGCCTGTGACAGGACAGCGTCCCTAACCCAGGCTCTGCCAGGGGAAGGGGCAGGATTTCCATCTCTTGGCCTTACAGGGCTGTTAGTAAAAAGACTCAGCAGCACTCAGCACAGCTCTGCTGCAAAGATAAGTAGTGACAGCATTTTAACCTTTTTTTTTCCCATTTTTTCCCTGTATTATTTGACCTTCTACTAAGGTGTATACTGAGTAGTTGCATATAGGAAAACCTGCCTCAACCTATTCTGCAGGCAGAGAACAGCTTATCTTCAGTCTGCCATGAAAAGACTTAGATGAAAGAGAAGATGAGAGCTTGTTTCACTCAATACCAATCAAAGTAATATAATATGTATTTGCTTTTCTCAATTACAGGCCTGAAATGGGAGGCTCTAGGGGAAACATTCTTTTTTCTTTATTTTTTTTCCTCTGACAGTCTTATCATTTTAATGCTGCCTGCTATTTTATGCATGAAGGAAGGGAAAAGAGAGAATGACAGCATGAAGTACTGTGGCCCAGGCTCAGAGCAACAAAAGCTGAGGAAACTCAGCAGCAGGTCCACAGTTGCAGGCTGGGAGGAGGAGGAGGAGGAGGCAGAGGAGGCTGTAACCCATAGCTGCAGCCAAGGGCTCCTTTGCTGGTGACGTGTCAGTGTGTGTCCACTTGGTGATCAGGCCCGGTGGCCTCACTTCAGCCATGTCTGGTGCACCTCTGGTGTGGGGCAGAGCCAGAAAAACTTCCTCAGAGAGGTGCCAGAGGCTTTTCCAGCCCCCTTAGCATGTGGCCCCCCTTTGCAGCATGAAGCACGGTGAGGGAGCTGCCCTCCATGGGGCTGAGAAGATGAGGAAGAAGTTTGCACAGCTCCTGCTGGAAGTAAGGGAAAACAGGGAGTGCCTATGATATTGAGAGATTTGGTGTCAGGGAATGGGACAGGCAGTGCAGGGATGTCCCTGGGAGAGGCCTAGGGCAACTGAGAGATGGAAGAACCTCACGAGGTTATGGGAAGGCTGGAAAGGCAGCAGCTTGTACAGCTGCATTTGGGGTGACGGATCAAGTGCATTGCTTTTGAATGGGTAAAACAAATCTCTGAACCTGGCTGTGCTCAGAGAGATATGTCTGATCATCTGTGTGCTTAATTACTTTCCTTTTCTCATGCAGGATCTAGTCCAAGCTCCAGTAAAGTCAGAAGAACCTTGTTGATTGTGACTTAATGGATTGTGCCATTTAGGGCCAGGATATTTTTCTCAATATTTTACAATTTGGGTGGTGGGCAGGAGGGCAACTGGCCAGCTCAGCTTCTTTTCCTTGCAATTAATTTTGGTCAGTAAAAAATTTCTTTTTAGAAGTTATCTTTTTTAAAACCAGAAAACTGTATTTTTGCAAAAAAAGCAACATTTTTAGAAAACTTTTAATGATTGAATGAAGTAAAACAATACAGATAATTTTTTGTGGGTTTATATTTGTAATTTATTATTTTGTCCTATCTCCCTTTTAAGAAGCTAAAAGGGAAGGAATGAAAGGAGTAATTATAAACTTCTTTTTCAGTAAGAGGCTTTTGAAACTGAGTGTCTTGACAGTCCCAAAGAAAAAAAAAAATCAGTTTATACAGTATTACCAACTTCTTCCCTCTGACTTAAGCAGAGTTCATAGGAATTCTAGGTAGTCACTCAGGAGGAAGAATCATAGAATGGTTTGGGTTGGAAAGGTCACCTAGTCCAACCTCCCTGCAATGAACAGGGACTTAAATTAGATCAGGTTGCTCAAAGCCCTGTCCAGCCTGATTGTGAATGCTTCCAGGGATGGGGCATCTGCCACCTTTCTGGGCAACCTGTTTCACAGTTTCACAACCCTCACTGTAAAAGAATTCTAGTCTGAGTCTACCCTCTTGTAGTTTAAGAGCATTAACCTGTGTCCTGTTGCAATAGGCCCTGCTGTGAAGTCCCTAAATTTTTTATAAGCTGCCTTTATGTACTGGAAGGATGCAATAAGGTCACCCCAGAGCCTTCTCTTCGCCAGGTAGAACAACCCTGATTCTCTCAGCCTGTTCTCATAAGGAGAGCTGTTCCATACCTCTGATCTTTGTGGTTCTTCCCTGGACTCTCTTCAACAGGTCCATGCCCTTCCTGTGCTGGGACCCCAGAGCTGGATGCAGTGTTGCAGGTGGGGTCCCACCAGAGCAGAGCAGAGGGGCAGAATCCCCCCCCGGCCCTGCTGCCCACCCTGCTTTGGATGCAGCCCAGACACGTTTGGCTTTCTGGGCTGTGAGTGCACATGGCTGGGTCTTGTCCAGCCTCTCATCCACCTGCACCCCCAAATCTTCTCAGCAGGGCTCCCCTTGATCGGTTCATTCCCCAGCATGGATTCATACAGAGGGGTTGCCCCCATCCAGGTGCAGCACCTTGCTCTTGACCTTCTTAAACCTGATGACCTTTCCATAGGCCCACTTTCTGAGCTTGTCCTTGTCCCTCTGGATGACATCCCATTCCTCAGGCATGTTGACAGCACACAAGGGAGATCAGTCGGTCAGTTTGTTCAGTTCTCCAATTAATTTGAAATCTGTGGGGCAAAAATGTTCTCAGTATTTTATCATCCATCTCAAATTCAGCTGGTCACTGTCAACAGGGCAGCTCAGAACTGGAAGGTTAGTGAAGTCAGAACTGCAGTATTTCAGAGAGTGGGGCTGATGTGTCAGTGAACACATACAAAGATGTTAAAGAAGGCTACAGGTAGATATCAAGGTCTTATTCACTCCTAAAATCACTAGCCTGTCTTGTATATTCAAGCTTCCGGTTTTCCGTTTAAACCAATATTTATACAGAATGAAAATATTCACACTATAAAATTTTTAGTATATAAACCTCAGTATCCTCCTAATTATTCAGTCAGCTGTTTGGATGTGTGCACTGACAGGGACAGTATGAAGGAACAGTGGCTCAAGTGTTTTTTAGTGTGAACGGTGTTTTTATCTGTGTTAGCAACTGTTCAGTAGGCAGCAAGCCCTTAATAATAAATGTTTTTTTTAATCCTGATTTTGTTTTATTTTTTCTCATTTCCTTATTTCTACATCTTGCCCATCAACTTCATGCCAGTCTTGGTCAGCCTCATCTGAGGCATCAGAGACAGTGAAAACTGTCCAGTTTCTGTGTGGGTTTTTTTCTACTGCATGGCTTTGTTTATAGGATTTAAAAAATTTATTTCTATAAAGAGCCCTTCTTTGCACAGAATCCCTGACACCTTTAGTGGATTTACTGAGAAGCACCAAACAGGTTTTTAACGTGTTGCAAAAATGCAGCCACCTCTGAGGAAGAAGGTGTTATTTTTACAGCTTGGGACAAAGTGTAAGACAAAAATATCTGCCTGAACTCAGAGCACGGAGCACTGGGAGGTGAATTTCTAGGATGTTAAGTTTCTGAAAATAGAGAGGATGTACAGGGTCTCTGTATGTTATCTGAGAGATGGCATCTCCCTGATCCCTTTTCCCTTGCTATAAAATCAGATATAGGTTTGGGAAACAGTATGCAGTCTGGGTCAGAAAGTAATTTTTTCCCTTGGTGGTTCCCTCTAAAATACTAATGAGACTGAAAATTATTGATCCTTTTGATGAGGTGTTTCGGAAGGGCTGAGCATACAACAACTGCAGGCCCATGCCCAGCAAAGCACAATGAAATTTCAGTGTGTAGAAAGGTCTGCTAGTGCTGAGGTAATGAGGAACCCCACAGCTGTGTTACTCCAAGGTTTCTCGTAGTAATTTTCCATGAAGCTATGGAAAAATATTTATCCTTCCTTCTATAAACATGTCTGTAAGAGATTTAAGGGAAGGCATGCATGCAGACATACAGAGAAAAAGTCCCCTTACATAGCCATAATTAACAAAATGTCTATGTTTTGATATTCTAGGAGGTTTCAAGAAAACCTGTGTTTGCTCTCCCCCGCTCCATTTTGGTGTGTAACTGGACACAACGTGTGTAACAGAGAGGTCTCAGGTTCTTGCCCCCTCTGTGGCAATCCAAGTGCTACAAGGACCGTTTTCTGGGATAGTATAGGTGAAAGAAACTGTACTTATTTTATGTTCTTCGGTAAGTCTGGGGTGTGCAACATGAAAATAAATGCTTGTGAGGATGACCCACCTCCCTCTTTATTCCCTCCTTGCTCATGCATATCTGGATTTCTTTTCTC
Organism: Gymnorhina tibicen; assembly: GCA_013399875.1. Classification (NCBI taxonomy): domain Eukaryota; kingdom Metazoa; phylum Chordata; class Aves; order Passeriformes; family Artamidae; genus Gymnorhina; species Gymnorhina tibicen. The sequence continues at coordinate 3,215,152 of VXAZ01001524.1, forward strand.
TCCTCCCAGGCCTGGTTTTCACTCACTTCCCACCTCCATGAAATCAATGATATTACATTGCAGCAAGGCCCTTTGTAATAGTGAGACTGGTGCTTTTATCTGCAGTTAAATCTCCCCAGCCAACACGCACAGTAAGGTAAGAGGGACAGCCGAGCACATGCATACCCTCAAATGGAAAGTTGTGTTTATGTGGTTGTGGTTATGGTCGGACAGTAACCAGCTTTGCATTCCTGGGCATACACAAGAGATGTGTCTGAATTTTCTCAGTCTGCCAGTTCACTCAACATTATTTCAACAAAAGGTCTTTGATTAGGTCACAGAATGCAAGGTAAGAAAGGATTCCTTCGACCAGGCACTGTTTCTCTTGTTGTTTCATAGATACAGGACCTAAAAGGATGGGCACAGATGACTTTTCTGTGGGAGGAGGAATCTGAACAGTCTTTCTAAGTGGGGATGAGCTGGCCATTACTGGATCAAATATTTCTTCAAGCCTAATCAAGTAGGCAATGATGTCATTTTTCTCTGCAATGGGCAGCTTTCCCTAAGAAAAAACCCCCAAAAATCAAACTAACCAACTACACACACACAAAAAAAAATTCAGCCCTCCTCCCTCTCTAAAACACCAACCAAATCTGTTCTGTAGAGCCAGTCAGCCCTATAACATCAGCTTTTTGAAGAATCATGCCACTTTGAAATTGGTTCCTGCTCTGCAGCTGAAATGAAAACTACCATTTTTGAGACCTCCTCCCTTGTCATCATTTTCCCTAGGTTTTAAATTCCAGGTTCTTTTCTATGTTCAAGACAGTGTCAAGGTGTTTCAGTGACAAACACATCATATTTTGACTTAGAATAGGAATGGTATTTCAATGAATACATGAACTGGAGTCATGACAGGATTCCTACCAAACACACAGAAGCATGAACTAATTCAGCTATTCTGTGCTCATGTTGTAGGCAATAGTATAGGAATAAGAAAGAAGAAAGGTAATATAGTGGGATTTTAAATGACATTTCTTCAGTTTTCTCAATTAAATTTTAAATACTTATTCCAATGAGGCTTTCCCTACCATTAATTGAATTTTAAGAAGAAATTATGGTTTTATCAAATCAGACTTTTGGAAAGCTGTTCTGACCATGTTTCGTTACTCATCTGCTGGGTTTTTTTCCTTTTGTGAAATTTGGAAAATGCTGTTTTCAGGGCTTGTTTTGGTCCTCTTTTTTTTGTTGTTGTTGTTAGTTTGGGTTGGGTTTTTTTCCTTGTTTGATTTTGGGCTTCTTTTTGACTGAAATATCAAATATAGTAGTAGTAGGATGCCATTAGGGGTGCTTGTCCTGATACCATGTTTAATTCCTGCTGGGATCTTTCAGCACTAGTATTATTAATAGGGATATCATTGACTGCAAGCACATCCTGCTGCGAATTGCTGTATTATGCAGGTCAAAGGGAACTGGCTGTTTCTGTAAGAGAAGAATTATGCCTTCAGTGTTCTAAAGACATTGGCCTGGTAAGGAAGCTCAGGTGATGGAGTGCTATCGCACTCCAGGCTAAGCTTTTCTACTGATACTTTTTTTCCAGTCCAGAACTTGCTGCCCTTTTTGATCTGAACACTATTTTTGTTTCAGCTTCCAGACGGTCATTTTTTGCCAAATTACAGATCTATCTATATGACCTCCATGCCTCCTGATGTGCAACCTGAACCTTCCCTGGTGCAGCTTGAGACTGTCCTCTCATCCTGTTGCTGGTTGCCTGGGAGAAGGGGCTGACCCCCACAAACTCCTTTCAGGCAGTTGTAGAGGATAGTAAGGTCCCCCCTGAGCCTCCTCTTCTCCAGGCTAAACATCCTCAGCTCCCTCAGCTACTCCTCATAGGACTCACCCTATAGACTCTAGATTGATCAGTCTTTGTTACTGCTTATCATGTTTTTGTCACTTTCTAGTGTTACCTGCAGTTTTTTTAATACATATTTGTTTCTTTTGATTATTAATATGTGTATTGGAGTGTATTGACTGCAATGTGGCCAGCTGCAGGATTTCACCAGGAGCACATGTTGTGCCTGAAGGTCACTGTGCTGCTGGTCTGCACTGCCTGGTGTGAGCCTTTGGTGGGTTATGAAGAACTGCTGGTTTTAATGGGACTCTGTAAAGCACCTTGTGAAATCATGGCCTTCTGTAAGACAGAGATCACATTGCCACTTGCATATTTTACATATCACGTCCAAAATCTTGCAGTGTAATTATTTTAGGGGCAAGAACTATATTCTGCCTGCCATAGAAATTCCCTTGTCTGTCTGAGTATGTTTGAAGTGGTCTCTAGGATCATCATTCTCCCCTACATATTCCCTACGCCTGATGCTTCTGGCCTAATAGAACTTGGCAGAGCTGACTGGTGTCGATTCCAAGTTATGACATGTAACTAAGCTGGGGATCTTATTGCCACAAGGAATCAACAAACCTCAAGGCTTTAGCAGGATCCTGGAAAGAAAGAGAAGCTCATTTGTATGCAAGCAGATGAATAAGAACATCCATAATTATGAGAAGAACGTACTGGCCTGTCATATACAAGACCTGCTTCTTTTTCTAGATTACCATCGCTCCTCTTTTATCCCTTCCCGCTTTGCTTTTCCCTTGTCCTCCTTCCTCTAGCACAACATAGTTCTTCAGCCTGCATATGTTTGAATTTGTTCAACAGCTATATGATACCAAACAAAATTCCACTTGGTTCTCATTGTAATATAGAGAACTAGTCGATTCCTGTGACCCATATATAAAATTAATTCAGAAGGAGGAGTTTTCAGGAGAGTAATCAAACTGCATGTTTGGTTAGCAGCAGAAGGTGAATGATTCAAGTAGGACAGTTGTAGTCATTCCTCTCTTCTTATGGGATTTACACCCATGTAACTGGGGAATGTGTTGAGCCCTGTGCCTTGCTGTCTGATACTTCCAGTAGCCCTTCACTGTTATATTTGCTAAACCTCAATTAAATATTGACTCTGTCAAGTTGGGAAGAAACAGAAAAGGGAACTTCAAGAATGAGACTAAATATGGTATAATAATACTAAAATAAACATGGTGCAGGAAAGGCAGAAAAGTCAAGTTCACTGAAAGCTGTAGAATGAGCTGAAAATCTTTGGGTGGAAGGTTTTTTCCAATGGAAAATGCTGATTCATCCAGCTCTTTGCTGTCTGATACTTCCAGTAGCCCTTCACTGTTATATTTGCTAAACCTCAATTAAATATTGACTCTGTCAAGTTGGGAAGAAACAGAAAAGAGAACTTCAAGAATGAGACAAAATATGATGTAATAATACTAAAGTAAACATGGTGCAGGAAAGGCAGGAAAGTCAAGTTCACTGAAAGCTGTAGAATGAGCTGAAAATCTTTGGGTGGAAGGTTTTTTCCAATGGAAAATGCTGATTCATCCAGCTCTTTGTGAAAGGTGTTAATTTCAAATAAACCTTATTTTGAAGGAGTGATTGAAAACCACTTCCATAACATTATGGTCTACCTTTGTAGGTTTGAAATTACTGCAATTTTGTCTTTGATATTATTCAGGCTGTTTTGAAATTTCGATTAGCTGGGAATTTCAATTTCTGTTCAGCTTTTGCTCTTTTTAATGATGGATTTGTTAATTAGCGGTGTTTGATTTCTTTCTTTCTTTCTTTCTTTTTTTAAATAGAAATGCTATTTTTTCCCTCAAATAAAAAAAAATAGTTAGGGTTTTCAAGTCAGTTATAAGGAGAGGGTAGTTGAGTAAGAGTAACCTGAAGGGAAAAGTCTACAAAGAGAGTAGAGAAAATCTTGTACAGTGGTACCTGCAGCAGTACCTGATGCTGAACCAGGGATTTGGGTGGCAGGATCTCTGGGGCATGCAGCACTGCATGTACACAAACAGACTGGAGGGTGGTATTCTGGTGAGACCTCAATCCTGTGTGGTGGCCAGCAAAACCTGTCACTGGGTTTCAGCAGGAAGAACCCAAGCTTCCCTTTCCTTGTGACTTTCTTGATCTCAGCTTGCCATTTGAAAGCCAGGAGTGTGGAGGAGGATCCCAAGTGGCCACAGCCCCTTTCTGTGGTGTAGGATGGCAAACTCGCTTTCTTGCTTAGTGTCTGGACTTTTCAAAGTTTGAAAGTAGCTAGCAGGGCCCATCTGCCTGTGTTACTGGCATTCATTACATTGTAAATTCATGGTCCTGCGGGGCTCACCTTGTCATTTCTGACCACTCAGGGGTGACCATGCTGGAGCTCTGCTAGAAACCAATGTGCTTCCTTAACTGCCAGGACAAAGTGGGCCTTGAAGGCCGGAGTAGGAAAGCAGGATGACAAGAAGTACATTTTTGTAGGCTGGTTTCTACTCTGATGAAAGCCAGCCACTTAGCCTTTAAGATACAGGTATGAGCAACTAGGAGGGCCTGGGTGGGTGGCAGGGCTTAAAGCTCTGTGGGATTTTGCATGGGGAGACTGAACCAGAGAGAAACAGTAATTGCCAGGTAGACACAACTGTTGAAGTCTGTTTAAATGGCCTTCAAGGAAGTAAAAAGCAAAAAAAGGTTTGTGTGCTAAGTATTCACTCTGAGGCTTGAAGTTTGGCAAAGTAACTATCTCCCAAGTCTTTGTTCAAAAATAGTAAGACTTTGAAATTATTATTTTACAGAAACATTATTGCATCAATGAGAGAACAGACTCTGCCATAAATTTTTCCACTTAATGGAAACGATTTTGGCTAACTGCCACAGATAAGCAAAGACTGAGAATTCAGATGATGCTGTATTACTTCCACGGCACATAGAGAGCTCTAGGTGTCCAGGTGACACGACTCAAGAGAGATTTGTATCTTAGCTCCTTAGTTAAAAGAACGTAGGTACACTGTTTTGCAGCTGTGATTTGTATCTTCCAAGTCAGGAAGGAGGTTTTAGCCATAGTAACCCTCTGTAACCACTCTCCTGGAAGAAGCAGTACATCGTGGAGGGGTTAGATGGAGAAACGGGGACAGCTTAGCTTGTGAGGACTATGATGCTGCACCTTTGCCAGTAATGGTTTGCTGGCATGTGTTGGGCTGTGAACTAAGGCAGATCAGCTGTTATTTCAGGAGCAGCAGAGCTGTCCTGGCAGGAAGGGTGAAAATCTCTGGTGTAGGTGTGGGAGGGAAACCTGGGGAACTACTGCAGAAGTTGCAGGGTAAGCCCTTTGCCTGCATGACTCAGTGCTCGCTAAGAGACACGGGTTCAGCAGCTACCTGGAGACAAACACATGCCTTTATTGCTGCAGTGGGGAGCAGCCTGGAGACTGTGTGGACATGACCTGTGTCTGTGCCAGCAGTGCTGCTGACCTGTCCTCAAAGTACCCTTAGAAATAAGCATGAAAAAATGCACAGAGGCCCATGATCCTGAGCTCTCTCTCTGGGAGGGAAACAAAACATGCCTTTTAGAAAGAAAAGCAGGAAAGAAGATCTGATAACACAGTCTGCTGAGCCCAGCATTCCTGCTCCTCACAAGGACAATGTTCTGTGATGATGCCTGTTGTATAGGAAGAGGAGAGGATACATTAGTAGGATGATTATATCTGATTTACTGTCACTTAGCATATGAAAAGCTTGCTGAAAATTGGGTAGGTAGTAGGAATGAGTTATGATATTAGAAGAACCTGCTGAGCCACCTTTGTAACTACAGCATTGTTACAAGGGAGAGGCAAAACCCAAGTGCAGTGACCGACCTCTGCTGCAGCAACAAGTGGCTTCAAGGTGGGTGAACAGATATTCCCCGAGTTCCTGGGACAATCTTTTGTCTAATGCAGATTTGACCTCAGCCATGGCTTAACCACCATCACAAACCGTATTCAAGACATGTTCTCCTGCAGGTCATGTTTAGACCGTGAAAACAGAATTTTTAAAATGTGTCAGTCGGCATGTTTAGTTAATGCTGGTTAACAAGGTTCAGTCTGTCTAAAACAATATTTAAAACAATAGGAGTATACACATACATTTTTGAAAATGTATTGAATACAATTAGTCCCTTTAGATAAAAGGTATAACGTATACGCAAAATTTTGCTACTTGCAAAGTGCAGACCAGTAAAAATAAAGTTATTTTCCCACTGTAGCTGTGGCCTAAAGCTGCATAGAGATTATTGGCATTTTAGTAGAGACAGATGATTTCAGCTGCCTCCTTAACCCTTCTCAGACCCGGTTTGCCGTGTGCCTGGTGTGGTGAGCTTGGTAATTAACCCAGTGCGAGGTGCAGCATGGGCACCTTGCAGGGAGCCAAAGGGAAGGCCGAGAAGGTGCCGTGCAGCAGGAATCAGGCCAGCGCAGCAGTGCCGGCCGAGCGCTCAGGTTAGCGCTCCTCCCGCCCGAGCCCTCTTTCACAAGCATGCATTTTAATGACGAGCTAAATGAGCTTGCTTGTTTAATTGTGCGATGCTTTTGGCTTCGGTAGTGAATCATCCTCAGCACGCATCCAGGGGTGCTGGCGGTGCCCGCGGAGCGTGGGGAGCTCCTGGCAGGGCGCCGGGCATGCGTGTGCCGAGGGCTGCGGCCGCAGCTGCTGGCCCCGGGGACCTGGCACCCTGGAGGTGTTTGCAGCTTGTGCGCGACCCACCATGAGCCATCCCGGATCACCCGCGTCCCTTCCTGTCCCTACGATTTCCAGCTGGACGGGCGGCACTGGCTGGGGACAGATGCTGCTGCCTCAGTTTGTCTAACGAGCTTCGATTTTTGCTCCCCCTCTAAATGTAAATATTTTTATACCTGCTAAAATTAAGTACAGTTAAAAGATGAAGGGAAGCAGGAAAGCTGGTAAGCCGGTTATCTGTTCAGCTCTGAGAAATCCCAAGCTTAGTCAAACAGCACCAATTTCTTTTTTTTGGCAGGTATCTAGGAGAGTCTGTCCTGGGTAACACAGGATGGAAGGGTGCATGTATGCACATGGCTGCAGGGCTGGCTGGCTGGGCAGTTAAAAAAAAAAGACAAATGGTGTCCCATCTGGCTTAAATATTTACACAGTTTTAGTTGAGCAGGAGAAGAATATTTGATTTTTGTTGACCCAAACAGAAACGGTGTGTTTCTTCAATTCTATGGGGCAAGGGGCTTCTTAAACTGAGCCCTTTTTCCTCCCACCTGTATTTTCTCCTAAAATAGTTCCTCTTGGTGCTGTTTCAACACAACTCTGTCCTTAGTTTTGCTATCAGTTTCAACTGCCTTTGGACTGACCCTGTTGCCTTTGTAGGCAGAAACCAGAAGTTCTGAAAACCAGATGTTTTCCTCTGTGTACATGTCTTGCTTCCACTCCTTCGATACATACACCTCCATCCCAACCCCATATCTTTATTGCTATTAGATTCTTAAGGAAGGAGACATTAATTGTCTGTAAGGATTATGAGCAAATTGGTTTTGTGCCGTGTCGTTTTAGATTCTTTGTACTTGAAACTTATTTTATCTGCATATGCAATTAATAGCATAAGTCATTGTAGAGGTATATATTGTAGGTTTTTGCCAGCAAAAGTACAAAATTAAATTTCTCCAGAGCTTTCCCTGTGACCCCTTTGCCTTCATCCCTTCCCCACCCTCCTTTTTCTCCTTGCCTTTTGGAGTGCTGTTGAAGAATCCAGCATAAACTCAGCTGCTCTCTCCTTCATTTGTGCTCCTCCTTTAAATGGGATGTCTGTTGTGGTCATGGTTAGGACTTGGAAGCTGCCTGATCTTAGCAAAAGGCTACAGCTTTCTGCTCTTCTCCTGTTACCTCAGCATGTGCAGCCTTGGCAGTGTTAAGGTCTGTTCAGGCATGTCAGTCCACCAAAGCCTGAGGTTAAACAGATGTGGCTGGCTTTTGGTTTAATCTAAAGGTAAAGAGAAACACAGAGCTATTAGTTGGCTTTTTGATATGTTTTAAAGAAAAATATCCCTGATTTCAAGTTAAACTATACATATTTTAGGCCCCTGACTTTTGAATGCTTGATAGAAATGGGTGCTTTTATTAGAGAAGCTACAATGGACAGCAGGTCATACGCAAGCAACAGTTTTTAGAGAGCTTCCCTTGTTCCCAGGAAGTAGAAATTCCCTGTCCCTACTAGAAAGCAGAATGTCTTGGAAACAAAAGATGATTTCTTCAGGATCCTTGAGCTGCTGCAGTCTTGCAGGATGAGGTTGTACAATGTAGTACATTGTGGTAGGCTTCAGTGGTACCTCTTCATTAAAGCATTTCCCAGCTCTCCTCTCCTCCTCCTCTTCCCACGTCAGCCTTTTCTGCTCCCTTGTCTGTGCCAGTCAGCAGCCTTCATGGTGGTGCTGATGGTGAGTGACCTGCTCAGAGACACCCTGAATTAAATCATCCCCAGGTCTGTGGGAGGAGGAGAGGGCGAGGACCTGCAGTGCAGAAAGGGAACTGGCCCCACCGCTGCAGATGCAGGGCTGTGATGGTTTGCAAAGCCAGCTGCTTTCTCTATGGCCTGTGCCCCTTCTCTGCAGCACAAAGGGGGAAAGGTTCCTGGTGTCTCCCAGGAGGTCTCCCAAGGTCTGGGTAGGCAGCAAGGATCTCTCCTGTCTGTCCTTCTTCCTTTTTGCTGATGGAAGTGTAGTGTTACGGTGACATTTTCTGAAGAGTCAAAACAGAATACACAAACACTGGGATGAAGTGCTGAAGGCTGGGTGATTCTGCACTGGTCGATCCCACCCTGTTAGCTCATACTTGTCTTCATTTACCTGCAACCAAACTGAGTCCAGTGCGGAGCTGAGCATAAAAGGATAAGCAGAGGTTCTTGTAGGCAGAACAATGAAGAATCTGGCTAAGAAAAGTGAACTAACTGCAGCAAAAATGCATTTGGCAGATATATCCTTTCTGTTTACCAATATTATGCAAACTTTTTTTTTATTTTAACCAGCTTTTCATCTTGCTCAGTGAATGGTTAGAGGGAGCATAGCTCAGCATAGCTGAGTCTGGAGAGTACTTGTACATGATTTGAATATTTGTTATTTGTTTTACCTCTGTTGGTTGCTTGCAAAGATCTGTAATTTTTTTACTACTTTTTTTTTTCCTCTTCATTTTTTGATACCTGCCTTGGGAATTCCCAAGCCACAAGAAACTTTTACATTAGCTCTGCAAATGCTTTCAATGCAAATTGTTATGCCAGTTTTTTAGCATATCTTCATTAATGGATATATGTTTGCACAAGAACCTCAGTGTTATCCGTGTTTGTGAACCTTCTGGAAGATGGAACTAAATTGTTTTGAATGTTTGCAGTAAGCTTATGAAAAGAAACCTTGAACCCCTACCCTTTGTAGGGGTTTCTTGAATAAATATCTGTAAATACTTGTCCTTTCCCCTGTTGTACTATTTCGTCCAATATGCATGTACCTGGGAAAATGTCTTTAAAACATTTTTTATGTTTTTAAAAACGAGATCCTCATCACCTGTCACAGGAAAGAACAGATTTTCATGAGCTGAAAATTATACATTCTTTAAAATTTCACTGCGGACTGAGGGGAACTCTGGACTATTAAGCTCAGATACTTCTGGAGAGACGAAGGGTATATATATCAGGGTGAATTCTTCCTGTCTCATACCACTGCTTACTGAATATAACACCACTCTGTACTGGCAAAACAGAGTCTGCAGCATATGTGGTTGTCCCAAAGCAGAGAGCAGTGTGGAGCTGGTCTGGCAGCAAGGCCTCCCACCTGGTTTGTTTAGTGATGGAGATGGCCTATGAGAGCCCTTTGGTAGGGTCATGGGTCCTGGTTACTGCCCCACCCTCCTGCATGGAGACAGTTCACCTGGGAAGGCTGCTGTCCTTATCAGGCGTTTTCTGAAATGAGAGCACTCCAAGTTCCTACATGCAGCCCTATTTGTTCATAAAGCCCTCCTGTAGAGATGTCTATTGCAGCAGCCCTTTTGTCTCCATCAAGATAGGAAAATTCCATGTAATTAGTGAAGGCCGTTTACATATTACCTGTGGTCGTCCCTCAAAATTTGTCTCATCACATATGTGACACACTCTGTCTATGCTTGAATTGTTTGTTTGTTTTGACTAGCCCTCATTTACCTGAAAAAAGTTCTTTTTCTAATTTAGGTTTTGGTTGTGTTTTTTGTTTTCTTTTTAATTTCATGCCTTGGTATTTTAGAAATTCTTGAGTAGTCTTTGAAGGTAGTTTCATGTTGAGGCAAGTGTAATCCCTTTTTGCAGAGGGGAGACAGCTTTGACTGTTTTTTGAATTTTTTTTCAGAGCCATAGGGTTTTCAGAAAGTATATGCATATCTATCAGTCAGTTGCTTTTTAGCTTTTCCTTTGTGTCTTGCTGTTCAAGTCTCAGCAGAAAGGATGTTGTGTTGTCTGCCATGTCTGTGGTTTTGCCCTGTGTTTGTAGAGAGTGTATGTATTTACTATTTTGGTGAAATATATGCCTGTCCATTATTATGTTATACAAATGGGCTTTATCTGTTCAGCCCGTGTTGCTTGATTCCAAATGCATGATTTGTCCTGAGGAAATAATTTAATTCTGGCAGTACCTCCTGGTTTTTGTTCTGACAGGCCTTATCAGATAGCAAAGACTTTGAAATTTACATGTCTCTTCCTTTTTGTCTGTTACTTCTACCAACACAGGTAGAAGTAACACTGAGCTTATGTGTGACCTGGTACGTATGCAACTCTTGTAATACACTCTAGAAATTTTGGGAGTGCTATCAATAAGTCTTACAACATATTCTCTTGTGGTTTATGGCCATTTTTTACTCAAATGGTTTCACTTTATCTGCTCAAGGCAGATGAACAAGATCTGCCGTTAGATTAATTGAAGCAGGAATATAGGAATACATGCTGTGGTTGTCAGGAAGGCTCCTTGATGATGCTTTTGGTCTTTCCAGACCAAGCTCAGGATATACATGCACAGCTGCCCCTCATACACAGTCCAGGCCCACGCATGCAGGAAATAAAGCAGCATTTCACAGCACGTCTTCACACATTAAGATGTCACGTTACCCAAGGCAGAGGAGACACATCCTGTATTACTACAAAAGGACCTATTTAAAATTTGTCTGCTGTGGGTAATGTCTTTTGCACTCTGCCACACCTGTGGTACTCATATATGTGTTGTTACGTAAGAGACTACACTATGAGACTTGTCAAAGCAGAAATTTTGAGTTTGTAGCATCAGTATTTCTCAGTCACAGCATTAAAGTGATTTGTCTAACAGACCACCTCTGAAGTGTGCGAAGATGATAAATACTTTGGTATTTGGAGGACTGCTGTGGTAGCTTGGTCCACTGAATGTGGGGTAATGTTTAGAAACAGAGAGCACTGCTTTCAGGAAAAAGTTGATGACCAAAGGCAGTTCATGCAGAGGAAGTAACAAATGCTGGACAGCTTTGGCCTACCTCTTCATGCTTAAGTGTCAAACTTGGTGTCAGAAATAAGTTGTCTCCTGTGAATGTGTGAAATCAGAAGCTTAGAGATCTTTATAATACACACAAACAAGGAACCCAAATGCCAGCAATACAAGCCGAGAAGGGTTTGACTTTGCTGTAAGTACACTGGAAAAAGAAAGAGAGGGTCAAATCCTGTTGAGGCATTGATGTGCAGTACCTGCTATAGAGTCTAGAAGGACCAGGGAGTGGAAGCTTGAAGGAGCCTTGGTAAAATTCCAGGTGCACTGCAGAAACACCTTCAAACTAAGGAAATGCAGAAAGTATCACATGCAAAATGTTCTCATCAGCCATTGCTGGGAAGTGCTTTGTTAATATCATTGGTGCAAACCAGATGACTTGCATGAACATCAAATCTCAAAAGTCAAACTGTGCTTCAGTGATGAGGACAGAAATGAGGTAATTCTGAACACGACTGCACAGAAAGCTATGAATAAGCCTGACAAACATGACAGCTATGTTCCAAGAGAGTGAGGCAGCTCACATCACACACAGTGTAAACAGAGAGAGAAAAAGAATAAATATAAGCTAAGTTTTTTGCAGGAACAAGCACATAGAAGAAAGCAGGAAAAGATAAACAAATGAAAAGGAAGTTCTGGGGAGAATAAATTCTGCTGTAATTAAAAATGCTTCAAGTACAGTGCCACCTGCATCGATTGTAGCAGATGCTATCATTATTGAAAAGTCTTGTAAGCACGTGTAGACAAAAAAAAAGTCTGTACAAGATAGTGCTTCAACTCTACAATAACAATGTGGAATGGCTGTAAACCTGAGTGTAACACCAGCACAGGGCAGCTGCATGCAGACAGGAAACCGTCGTGTGGTGGGGACATTATCAGTAAAGTCATTGCACTGTTAAAGGGAAGAATGTGAAAATATAATCAAGCACTGCAAATATTAGTCAATATTTGCCAATGAAAAGCTCAGGGCAGACACCAAGGGGAGGTGTAGTTACTACTGGTGTTGCTACTCACCTACATACTAATAAATTTGAGACACTTGTGACATGCAGTATGGGACAGACAAAGTGATTCATATAATAGAGACACAAAGAACTCTAAAAATCTAGTCTGAGCAGACATATATTGTGGTATCCCTAGAACAAAACTGCTGAAAGATTATCAAAATGTTTTTGAAAGCCTGAGATTTCTTCCAGGCACTCTGCACCTGGAAAAAGATTAGAGAATTCAGCTGCTATAACGCTTGCCCCACAGAGGAATTGCTGTATGAGGAGGAAAAACTATGAGATAGAGAAACTGGGGGGGAAGAGGGAAGGTAACACTGCCAGTTGTAAACTCTACACAGGCAATCAACATATGGTCATCATGGAAAGACAGCTGAGTTGTAATTTTGGAAAGCTGAGCACCTTGGAGCTCACTACAAAGTGTGTGTGACTGGGGAACCAGTGGCAAAAATGAAAAGCAGCCATCTGTGACACTGAGTATTGAGGGTACTGGCAAGTGGGTGCAGAGAACACCGACTTTACCACATTTTGGGCACAGGCAGGTAAATGGAGGTGGCTGAGGACGGCATTTAAGATCAAAACTGAAAATGAAGGTTATCAGGGCTGCCAATAAGATATTTTAGCATACAGGATATGTTACCAATGATAGTTTTGCAGACTGATCCAGGAACTGATTCCAGAGGAGTGGAAACTGTGTCAAATCAAAACCTCAAACTCATCAACCTGTTGGAAACAGGGAAGTTACTCCATGGCAGAATGGAAGTAAGACAAAACAGTGGCTGTCTGCAATAATGGACTTACAATAGGCTGGAGTTATAATAGGCTGGAGTTTCCAGTTTGTAATATCCTGACCCCAGTAGTGCTAGTACCATGGTAGATACCTGCAGTGAATTGGTATTTTATACCTCCTTGATCAATTTAAGCTCTCACCAGTTCTCAGGTTCTTCCTGAGAGTATTTATTCCTAGCTTCTCAGCAGCCACTTGGAGATCTGGATGCAAACATGTATCATGGGATATTTTCCAGACTTACGGCACCTGATACAATTACCTGTGCCACCCATAGACAGTGGCACAGCCATCACTTACATAAATGTGCAGGTGACCCTGCTGTTTTCTCTGGAAATTATACCAAACATGGCACCAGTGAGATTCTTCTTGAGAAGTTCTTTTAAAAAGTTAGTTTGTTGCTTTTATGTCACACCATTCTGATTACCAGAACTAAGACTCCATCATGTTGAAAAGGGATTTTGGTAGTAAGTTGGGGGTGTTTTTTGGGGACAGAAGTGTGAATTTTGGTTACAGGGATGTTGACCCATTTGGATCCTGTGGCTTTTAACTCTTCACATATTTCTATTTTGGCTGCCGTCTCTGCCCTCTATAATGCCACATTCATGTATATGAAGGCGGTCTATTGTAACATAAACATAACGATGACAGGAAACGTAAGCACCTGAGGAAAAGAAAATTTGACGTTAGGCCTGCCGAATTTTAATGATGGAAATGTCTCCCCTGAGCTGGGCAACTCTTTCTATACTTTCTGTAAAGTGCCTCTGAAAAAGTCTTTTTTGGGAAATACCTGTTTCCTGCTTTAGCCTGGCACTTCCATTGGGAATGGGAACGTGCTTGAGAAGCAGCCCTGTGTGCCCATCTCCTGCCTCAGTTTGCAGTGGTCAGTATGGTCTGGCAGCTGCCACTGTCAGAACTGCTCTAAAGAGCTGCAGGCTCCTACCCTGGTGAGTCTAGCTGCAGATCTGCTTATCTGCCCAGCTCTAGAAAGAGCGAAGGCATTTGAGCAAAACGTGACCATCAGCCACAAGAAAACATCACTAAAGCTCCTGACAGTGATGCCATAAGTCTTTTAGGGAGAACAGTGTTTCAAGTAAAATGTAGAGTACTATAAAAGATACCGATGAGTATATGATTACCAACCTGGTGTAAAAAGAGCTTGTAGCAAGAAATTGTGCAACTAAGATTGTGAGATCTCTAGCCTGATAGAGGGTAAGCCAAGTCAGATATGGGCGAGTGTGTGGGCAGTGACTGGGAAGAACTGTGGAACAAGGCACTCAATGCAGACAGACGTGTAAGAAGGGGATGGACGTAGGGGAGGAGTTTCACATGTCTCCCAGAGTTATCACAATGAACAAAAAGTCCAAGATAATATCACCTGAAAGCAGCTGCATCAGTCTGTTGAGAGCAGAAAACATTTAAGAAAGATATAGTGAAGCAATGTATTAAAATGCTGGCGATGTCATATTCTTGTCATAATAACCCTGGTTAGCCAACACCTGATGAGCAGTTGTAAAGTGTGGTGCAATGAAGCCAAGGGAAAAAAGATAAAGAAGTACACAGAGTTTCTAAAAGGCATTGGAGACCTTTTCACCTGAAGCCATATGCATTGCCTCATTTTTGTAAATTACTGTTTGGATTTTGAGAAATCGGTTGAATTGTTAGATGTTGCTATTGTGTCTGTAGTGGACAGATCACAAAACCATAGAATGTCTTGAGTTGAAAGAGACCTTAAAGATCATGTAATTTCACACACCCACACACCCCCCCA